>JAWDEX010167847.1:0-16669 GCA_035221805.1 Trichilia hirta | reverse complement strand
CTGTTGATGTTCTCAAATTTTTTGATATTACTAATATTTACTGTCTTGCTGGGAAAAATTATATTCTAAAAGTTTTACTTTTTATTTTAAGAAAACAATTGAAATATTATATGATTGATATATTTTTCTCATCCTCAATTTCAACAGCTTTTTCATTTTGAGTTATATCAAAAATTAGTTAAAACAAAGAAGTTTGAAAAACGCTATATTTTAATTAATAGATTGATTCATTTGATATTGATTCTTCGTGTTTTTATTTGAATAATAAAGTGGGCGGAATCAACTGTGAACCTTATTAAGCATCATATCAAAGTAAGATAAATTTAATATGAAAATTTTTTCAATTATCTACATTAAAAGAAAGATTATTGATACGATTAATTTAAATTTTATTATTTAAAGTCTTATAGGGTACAACTTTAATAGTATTTTTATATTTGCATTAGTTTTATAATGTTGTATTTTTAATTTTAATTTTTTGCTTAAAAATATATTTTGAAAAAAAAAATGCTTATGAAGTTCTAGTTGTATATTTATTGTTTTAAATCTAATTTTTTTTATATCATCATTATTTATCTTAAATTAAACATTTAATTTAGTCCGACTTATTACAAATTCATAAGTTTGTACTTGAATTATTTTATCTTATTATATTAAATTTCTTAAATTGTACAATTTTTAATAAAATATAAATATATTTAAAAAAGAAAAGTATTAAACTTTTATATGATAAATAATACACATAACTTGATAAGATAAGAATTTTTTTAGAAGATATGCAATAAAAAGAATTTACCCTTTTTATATTCAGACTAAATTTAATTATCTTAATATATGAAACAATTAATCACTAAATAATATAGTTTTTATTTCAACTTAAAAATATATAGAAGAAAAGTCTTGCTTTTAAAATTTGAGAAATAAGGATGTTAATTTTATCTATGAAAACGAATAATCGAAGATATATATTCTTCTTGCAAATGTGAATGACTACCAAAAGGAGACATATTGATAAGTTATATATTATCTGTTTTTAAAATAGATTAGATATAAATATGAAAACATATCTGTTAATCTTTAAAAATAAATAAATAAATAAATATTTATTTTTTCAGTTTTCTAAAAATCACGTTGTTAAATTAATATTTTTGGGCTTGATTGATTTTTATTGGGAATGACATTTTGGGCCTTGGATTTGAATCGGCATCCGCTCCGACTTTTTGCTATTACATTGTTTGTGAATATAAATTATAAAATTTAGATTCAAATTCATCTACCTTTTTAGGTGGTTCCAATTCAAAATCACAATTAAATTAGTTTGAATCGGTTTTAACATATTTTAGATTAATTTTTAAATTTAAAATAATATGTTTAGATTAATTTAAAATTTAAACTCAAATTAATTTAAAGTGGTAATACTAACTTTTATTTGTAGATGCACGTGATATAAGGTGTATAAAATTTGTAAATATTAAATATTAATTAAAAAATAAATTTTAGATTTAATAAATAATTTAAATAAACTTACTTCTATACTAAAATTTAAGTAGGGGTGAGGACAACAATTTTATCTATGGATATAGATATTCCAGTATATATATCCTATATAGATAACTACAAAATAGTAATGATATAAGTATTAGTAAATTATATGTTACCCCTTTCTAAAATATGTTAGATACAAATATGAAAAAATATTTGCGAATATTTAAAAATAAATATTTATTTTATTAGTTTTTCAAAAATAATTTTTAGTCTTGGATTTGGATAGTAATATATTTGTGCTCATGCTCGACTTTGTATTATCACATTCCAGTTTTAAATATGATTTCGATCTATTTGAGTAAATTTTAAAATTATTTTTAGTTTCAAGTATTAAATTTAAATTGTTTTAAATAAATTTATTGATAAAAAATAAAACAAACATAATAGTTTTTCAATTAAGCATATTTTTGTTAAGGATGAAGGAATCTTAGGAAGAGAGGAATCCATGTCCCCGGAAGGAAAAGCAGTTCGAGGTAACGGCCAACTATATCCCACAATCTAGAACCTTCCAGGTTCTTCTATTTTATCGGCGACTACAGATGGATTGTACGTTGGGCCCACAAGTCTATTGCTTGAGCCCCTGTCTGAACTTGGCCTCAAGTAAATTAGGCTTCCTATATAATCACCGCTCCACCCTTACGCTAAATGCATCATTCTTCTAGCACACAATTTTCTGTTCGGTGTAATTTTTCTTAACCAAAAGCTAAGGAAATTCTTTCGCTCTGTTTTGATTAGTGATCACTCAAGATGCAGATCTTCGTGAAAACCCTAACTGGCAAAACCATCACTCTGGAAGTAGAGAGTTCGGATACCATCGATAACGTCAAATCGAAGATCCAAGACAAGGAGGGAATTCCTCCGGATCAACAGAGACTTATCTTTGCCGGGAAGCAACTGGAAGATGGCCGTACCTTGGCCGATTATAATATTCAGAAGGAATCAACACTTCATCTTGTACTCCGTCTCCGTGGAGGCATGCAGATCTTTGTCAAAACTCTGACAGGGAAAACCATTACTCTCGAGGTGGAGAGTTCAGATACAATCGACAACGTGAAGGCAAAAATTCAGGACAAGGAAGGGATCCCACCGGACCAACAAAGATTGATCTTTGCGGGAAAGCAATTAGAAGATGGTCGCACCTTGGCAGATTATAACATTCAGAAGGAATCCACCCTCCATCTTGTCCTAAGGCTGCGGGGTGGTATGCAAATATTCGTCAAAACCCTAACTGGAAAGACTATCACTCTTGAGGTGGAGAGCTCTGATACTATCGATAATGTGAAGGCCAAGATTCAGGATAAGGAAGGAATTCCGCCAGATCAGCAGCGTCTGATTTTTGCTGGCAAACAGTTGGAGGATGGGAGGACCCTTGCGGACTATAATATTCAAAAGGAATCTACTCTTCATTTGGTACTTCGTCTGAGGGGTGGCATGCAGATATTTGTAAAGACTCTGACAGGAAAGACGATAACCCTGGAGCTGGAGAGTTCCGATACAATTGATAATGTCAAATCCAAGATACAAGACAAAGAAGGGATTCCTCCTGATCAGCAGAGGCTTATCTTCGCTGGAAAGCAGCTAGAGGATGGCCGTACCCTTGCTGATTATAACATTCAGAAGGAGTCTACCCTACATCTTGTCCTCCGTCTTCGTGGTGGTGATTCCTAAGAAGTTGGCTGTGTCGGTGTCTGTCCTATTTATAACTGTCTCTTGAAGTTGGCTTTATGTTGTCCTATTGGAGGAAGAGTACTTTTTTTATGAAGTCTGTTATGAATCAAGTTTATTCTCGCGCTTATGATTAAACAGTTTGAAGCTTAAAATGATCTTTCTGATCTTCATTTTGTTGGTATAATATATTTGCTTATTATCTTGCCTTCTTGATGAATAAGAATATAATTTATGCGATTTTCCGTGATCTTCAGTGTCTGTAGAATATTTTTACCTGTTGTTTTGCCACGTTGATTGTGTTAGTATTTATGAGCTTCTTTATTGGTCCAATATTTAAAAGTTTATACTTTTGTTATGCTTATTATAGTCTTATTTATGAGTACCTTGAGTGGTTTCGATTCTAAATTCTGTGTGTTCTCTGGAGACGTTGAAGTTGTAATCTATTCAGCTTTATGGTAAGTAAGTGGGATTATTGAAGAGATTTTGTTCTTCCTCTCTATGAATATGTTTTGATGGCAACCCCCTTTTGTTAAAAATATGGTTTGATGTAAACCCTGATATGCTTGCATGTTGGTATTTGAAGCATATAAATTGGAATAAGAGTATTGATTAGCTTGGTTGTCACCCTGTGCTCTGGTTGGATGCTTGGTTGTTGTTATTGTGAGCATATAAGTTGGAATCAGAGAATTGATTAGCTTGGTTGTCACATCGTGCTCTGGTATGTATGCATAACTTTTGTTAAGTTGATATGTTACATGTGTAATTGGTTCGAGCCTACAATTCTCGTCTCTGTTTGCTTCTAAAGGATAATGGCGTAGGCTTATTCAAGCTTTCCTTCCTAATCAGGTTTTTGCTCTGTTTGAAAGTTTGCCTGGTTCTTTCTTTTCCTATTTGTGCCTCTGATTCAATATGTTATTTTTACAATTAACTCCATGGCTTAGGCTTATTCAGGCTTTCCTTCCAAATAAGATTTTCGCCACTTTTTTGACTGTTCAAATTTTTTCTTGTTCAATATTTTTTGGATTTTTCAACTGATTTTAGTATGCATTTCTGAACGTTCAATGAAGTACATAGGGTTCTGTGAAATCTCAGACAAATTTGGAACATTCTGAGGGATCTGGGAGCTGATAGGATCTAGCAAACCTGTGAAATGCCATTTGTGGCTCTACATAATATAGAACACTCTTATCTCTTGAGATGCGTAGACTATCTTTGTAAAATGGAATGCACTTTGCTTCTAGCTGGAACCCTTCACCAAGCTTGAATCGGGATATTTTTTGTTAAAACGTGGAAGTGCCGCATAACAAACTAGAGGCTTTTTCATACTCTATGATCATCCATCAGCCCTAGAACTAAATGTTCATCATGCTGTTGTTTCAATTATGACAGATCATTTACGGACATTCCCCCGGCCTTTATCTAAACGTGGGCAAATGAAGTGGGCTCACATTTGTGGGTGAGACCCTTCAGTTTGTGAGAGAGGCAGCTTGCAACTAGATATGGATTGTTGACACTTTTGTTGTTATCATCTTACTCTGACTCCCAGTTTCAGAAGTAACAGATGCCTGCACCTTTTATTTAGATAAGGGCACAGTTATAAGTATCTCAATTCTTCCCACAGTTCCTGTTCTATTCTGCTCCACTATGATTCTAACCCAGTGGATCGCTCAATTCAGAGTTCTAGTGGCTTGAATAGGGTTTGGGGCCATCATAATTAGAATATCTTGACTGGAATTCCTGAATAATTGGTACTTTTTTCTTTTAAGCCTGTTTTCAAATAAGCTAGCTATATGTGCTTATGAATGAAAAAAAACTCATTTTAAATAATTTTCCGTGATCTCCAGTTTGTTGGCATAATGTTTTTCTTATTCTCAAGCCATGTTGACTGTAGTTGTACTTGTGAGCATCTTTATGGCTGTTCTTTTGCTATGATGATTGCAATCGTACTTATAAGCACCTTGACCGGTTTTGATTCCAACTTCAGTGCTTCTGAGATGTTGAATATGTAATATATGCAATTTGTACTGATTTTTGGCTAAATTGTGAATGATTTTCCCTTTAAAAGTAATGGTTTGATGCCATTCCCTTTCTCTCTAAAAATTTGGATGAAGGCTATCCAATGCTTGATTGTTGATATTTAAGCATAGAATTGATTGGCTTGGTTGTCACCGGTGGTCTGGTTGCTTGTCAATTAAATGTCCAATGTATGTGCTTATCCCAGCTTTCCTTCCTAATCTGCTAGAAAATTTGCCTTGTTTTGACTTTTACGATGTTGGAGTTCTGTATGTTTGTGGAATTTCTTACGGCACTGAAGCAAATTTGGAACATTCTAAAGGATCTGATCAGTTATGTCATTTGTGGGTTTGTATTATGTTGAACACTGCATCTTTAGAGATTTTGTAGACCATTGGCTGTGCTTATTGCCTAATACTAATTATAGAATTGTACTGTGTCCTGGGCTGGTGCTGCAGATTATATCTGTAGATAGAATGTATTTTACTTCTAATTTGAGCAGTACACAAGCTCAAACGGAGATATTTTAGTTTGCAACGTGGAAATGGCACATTACCAACTAGATGTGTTTAGTCTATGATCCTTCTCTTCATCCATTGGATGATGGAGCCTTTTATGCTGTCATTGAACTGAAAGTGCTTCATGCTGGTATTTCAATTATTACAGATAACAGATGGACATTCGCAAAACGTGGGTGACAGTAGAGTGGTCTCATTTGTGGAAGAGTTCCCTTCAGCTTGTCAGAAAGGCTGCATGAAACCAAAAGGATCGCCAACACTTTGTTATTATTGTCTTACTCTGGCTCCCAGTTTCAGAAGTTGTGAATGCCTGCACTTCTTATTTAAAAAGTCAGTCAATCTGTATCCCACCGTTCCTAGTCCGTTCGCCACCTGATAATTCTAACTCATTGGATTAGTCAATTCAGTACTAGTGACTTTGAATAGGTACTGGGGCCATTGTAGTTGGAATTCTTGTGCTGCTGGAAGGATTGAGGTTTCAAATAGTAACTGGTATATTTTTCTTTGCCATATGCTGAATTTCATTTTTTTTAATGTAGGATTCTAGTTAGCAGTTTTCAGAATGAAACTGTTTTAGTTGTGAGACAAATCACCATATTGTTGGCATCTCTTAATGACTTCGTTTTGAGTAGACAGTGGGGCATTAAAATGCACTTTTTTAATGATTCTATTTTGGATAGAAATCCCATTGCACCTCAGAAGTTTCCATGGTACCTCCCCTGGTATGTTGAAGGGCGGGATATGTTGAATCTTCAGGTGAAGAGCCGCTAGCAGGCCAGTTCCTCTCTGTCCTGGTAACTAGTATTACTTCCCTGTCCAACTCTATCATCTGGCCCTTCACATATCATGCTTACTCTTATTATACACTTGCTCAACTTCGAGTTATCGACGTGGTGACTTGGCATATAGAATAAATCTTGTCTTGGAACCAGGTGACTGAAATTGAGTGCAGTTAGCTGCGGTCTACAAAATAAAAGGTGATCCTCATACTATTTTTCTTTTTGATCCATCTTGAAACATGATAAGAAGCTTATGAAGATGATTGAGGGTTGTATGGTCCGATCCATGTCCCTAAATATGAATCCCACAAACTGGTCTTCCATTTTGATTGCTGTCATTGGTTGCTTAAAGTTGTATTTCATTCTTATTTTGCACGGTTTGATGATTTACAGCAGCCTATTTTGCATGGTTTAAGTGTTGTGTTTGATCAGCTTAGAGACACAAGGCTAGACATTGACAAAAGAACCAAAGAGATTATTATAATTTTTCCTGTGATGACAGCATAACTTTTTGCAAATCTTGGATCCTAAAATATTTTGAATGATTTGAGGCGAATGGAACTAATCGAACTAGGGAAAACAGAGCAATACAGAACTTGTGATTGCTATTTTCTTTTAAAATTTGGTTCAGGTGCTGACTTGTGCAATTTTCATTTTCCTCTGATGTGGCTGCAGAGGTTGGAACTAACATTTGTTATGAGTATGGCGAAAATTCCACTAGAAGAAACCAATGAATGAAATGAAATCATTGAATTTTGACGAGTGGTGTTTTCTTGTTTTGGTTGTCAGATGTTATTATTTTATATCAGTGAATATCTAGTTTTAATTAAACATTCCTTTTGGTTGAGCAGCAAATTCTAATGTGTCATTGACCAGTTGTGTGACGAGCATAATGAAAGTTCTCCACTAACAAACACCCAAGGCTTATTCGAGATTTCCTTTCTAGTTAACGTGGCAATCTGTGGGTAGAATGCAATTATTGTTTGTCCTTTCCTAAATTTTTACAATGCTTTATTATGCTTGCGGTCTGTGGTGGCTTGGAATTTACCATTGGTAAGTCCTTTTCTAAATTTTTACAACGCTTTGTTATGCTTGCGATGTGGTGCTGTATATGTCATGCTTGCGATGTGGTTTGTGTAGTATACATCACGCCGCATTCTAATCTTGCCATGATGGCAACATTTCACACAAATTTGGAACGGTTATAACAAAGTGTACGCAATATACAGAGATGCATGTTACAGGGGCCCAGATTTATGTACATTGCTGCTATGGTTGTGCGTTGGTGAAGAAATTGGCTCTGGCAGTCTGGTTATCTCACTGATCCTTAATTTTCTACTTTCAGCAGTCAGCTTATATTTCTTATATAATGCTTCAGATTACGTTTAAATCAACTGTTTTCTATATATTGAAAGATAATTTCAAATTTAAAGCAATTTTCCTTCTAACTGGGGCCCTTCAACAAGCTTGAATGGGGATATTTTTTGTTACAATGTGGAAGTGCCACATAACAAACTAGATGCTTTTTCACACTCTATGATCATCCATCAGATGATGGAGCCTTCTGTGCAGCCCGAAACCTAAATGTTCATAATGCTGTTGCTTCAATTATGACAGATTATATATGGACATTCCCCCTGCCTTTATCTAAACATGGGCAAATGAAAGGGATCGCATTTGTGGGAGAGACACCTTCAGTTTGCGAGAGAGGCAGCTTGCATCCAAATATGGACTGCTAACACTTTTGTTGTTATTGTCTTACTCTGACTCCCAGTTTCGGAAGTAATGGATGCCTGCACTTTTTATTTAGATAAGGGCACAGTTATAAGTGTCTCAATTCTTCCCATAGTTCCTGTTCTATTATCCTCCATCATGATTCTAACTCAGTGGATCATTCAATTCAGAGTTCTAGTGGCTTGAATAGGGTTTGGAGACATAATAATTGGAATATCCTGAGTCCTGAGCTGTTGGAAGGATTTGGATTTCAGGTAGTAACTGTTATATTGTTCTTTGCCATTTGTTGAATTCCCCGTTTTCTATTGGATTGTAATTAGCAGTTTGCAGAATCAAGTGGTTTTAATCATGTGACAAATCATAGTCTTGTTGGCATCTCTTCATGAATTTGTTTTGGGCGGATTGTGGGGTACATTTTACCAAGCCCATTTTGGGTAGAAATCCTATTGTTCCTAGATGTTTCCGTGGTACATCAACTAGGATGGTGAGATTTTGGACATGATGAATTTCAGATGAAGGCTTGCAGTTGGTAGCTGAAAGTCAATTACCTGCAAATGCAAAGTTAACCTTTCTGTTCAGGACTAAATAATTTTTGAAGTTGACTGAAAATTGTGTGGCTGATCCTGGGTTGGTCACATTTCAATTTATTCTCTTCTATTTCCAAGGAGTTATTCAGGCGTCCTTGAAGTCAATGCATCAATTATTCCTCCAATTTACTATTGTCAGTTTGCTGTACGAAACTTTATTTTCTTTTTTGTTTGCATGATATTGTTGGTCATAGATTGCACAACTATGTACAGAAGCATGTGTCGGCATAGGAACATGAGGCTAGACTTATCCTGTAATTGATACAGGAAAAATTTTGAATCCGAAATATATATCAAATGATTGACATGAGCAGGAAGTACTAAGCATTCAGGCACTCTTTCTAATTGAAGAAGAATTACTATGTGGTTGCAGAGAATAAATTCTGAGGTGAGAGGATGTAATATACTTGCATGATCTTGTGCATAATTAGACCAAACTACTGGATGGTTGGTTTTATTTCTAATATCATTGATACTGAAGCTTTGGTCTATATGTAAGGGTTTTGACTTCTGAATGCTAGATTATCAACTGCATTGTGATATAAGACGTGACTGTGACAGAATTCTTGATTTATTATGTTTTCTGAGAAAATTTTAGGGCATTCCTTGTGCTTGCTTTATGGGGTTTCATTTAACCTGATTTGATAGCACAACCTTGTAGGACCAGGCCTTGGTTAGAAGGAAGGAGAGACACTTTAACAAATTTGACCTGTGATTTTCCATTCTCTGATTGTCAGTTATTCTTTATTGGTTTCATCAAATTAACAAATTTGACTTGTGATTTTCCATTCTCTGATTGTCAGTCATTCTTTTGTGGTTTCATCAACTATCTGATTATAGTGCATTATGCTTGGTTGTTTCAATGATTCTTTTGCCATGCAGCTATGTTGATTAATGAATGTTGTGTTACATACCTGTGATTTTTTTCCAACAAGAATTGGTCGATAATGGATTGGTTTTATTCCTATTGCCAGTGGCTTTTGCTACTATCATGATTATGCTCTCTTTGGATCAGATGTAGAGATTGAAATTGAAATTACATGTCAGATAACAAATTGTTTTGGGCTAAAGATGCATGGATATCATAGAGCTATTGATTGGGTTATTTTCTGATGAAAGTGCGGGAACCATAGAATTGATAGTGGAATCATTCAATTTGGCCTGGTGATTGTCTATAGTGTATCGTGATCCCCTAGTGCCTGTCTTGTTTCTTTCTTCTTCAATTTTGGTCAATTTGGATTTAGTTATCAATCTCAGATACTTGATTTAGAAGCAGTTTTTATTCCTAATCAGGTTCTGATGTCTTTGGCTGGAAATTTGCTCTGCTGAGTGTCCCTTATTTTTTTTTTTTTTCAAACGCTGCTGAGAAATATATTTAAGGCATATTTTTAAGCTCTTAAAAGGATGTATGGGCCAATGCAATACTAGGATCAGCTAAAGATGTATAAATCTGTGATGTTATTTATTGTTCTGTGATGGGGTTTCTAGGTTAAGATATGTAGAATGCTTAATCTGTTGAGATATGTATGCCCACTCTTTTGATCTCAAGGTAGATGCCAGATTTATACTGAAGGGCGGGCTGGCACGAATGTTGAAAATATGTTCGTCATGCTACTGCTATTTTTAATATTGACAGACACTAACACTTTCATGGCATCAAAGGTGGTGTTTCTCGATATGACCAGGGAAATGAAAGATGTGCACAAGCGAAAAAGCTCTAGTCCCTTTGAGATTGTGAGAGAGAGCACAAACTTAGTGCTGGATTTGCTGTACCACATTTAAAGAGGTAATGTGCTCATATTTAGGAGTGAGGTTACTATGAGGAATGTGAGAAGCTGGAATAAAGAATTTAAACATTCTAGGACTTACATATTAACATTCGCAGTTCTGTTGACCTGGCTAGAGTGTAGGCATAATATAATATCCCCTTCTTGTGGAAGGATTCAGGTAGTTACTGTATATTTTTCTTAGGAATACTATTAATTCTTTCTTTGCAATCTGCATATTACTATCTTCTGGGAGGCATTCCAAAAATATGCTTCCGTGGAGACATGGAGAATCTGAACAATATTATTTTGGGTGGAAGTCCTGTTGGTCGTCCAATTATCATCGACTAACTGGAGTATATGTGATGTCAATATCTAACGGACATCTGTCATTGACGGTCATGTTAACTGAATATGGTACCCATGGTAAGTCTGTTGTAGTCGTACTAATTAATGGGTTTTTAAAGGGGCCAGCTTACGGGCCAGTTCCTCTCTGTCCTCATAACTAGTATTGATTCCTGTCCAACTTTATCAGCATTCCCTTCAGAAACTATGCATACTATGATTGTGCTCTTGCTCAACTTTGAACCCAAATTCTTGCTGTGGCACCAAGTTATTGATGTGATGATTAGTGATATGTAGAATAAATCTAGTTTTCGAACATGGTGGCTGAAATTGAGTGCAATTAGCAATATTCTGCAAAAATAAAGGATGAACCTCATTGTAGGTTCAAGCCGGAGGAGGACAAGAATTATGAAAGGTTTTTATGGAATAAACCGCCATAAACTAATATCCTTGTGCGATCTTGTGCATAATTGAGGCAAACTACTGGATGATTGTTTTCATTTCTAATGTCAGTGAAACTGAGGATGTTGTCTGTTAGATTTAAAGATGATGAAGGATAAGGTTTTAACATTTGAATGCGAGTTTACAAACTGTATTGAGATACACTGTGTGATTGTTACAAAACGATCGTTTCATTTCTTTTCGTAGAGAACTCGGTTTAAGGGATGCCCAATGCCTGCTTTGTGGGGCTTCACTTAGCCTGATTTGATAGAAAAACCTTGTAAGATCAGGTTTCTGTTGAAAGGGAGGAAACTCTTGAAATAATGGCCAATGATTGTCCATGCTCTGATTATGGAGAATTCTTAGTTTGTATCACCTAACATATGATTATATTGTGTTTTGATATTGGTTGTTTCAATGAGCATCTATGATGATTAAAGAATACAGTTTTATGTAACGTTTGATAATGTGCCAAGATGAATCAGTTGCCTAATGATTGGTTTTATTCCTATTGTCTGTGACAAAAAGACACTATCATGATTATAGTCTTCGTGGATCATATGTTGAGAATAAGTTGAGAAATTGTTGTGGGGTATAGATGCGTGCACCTCATTAATTTGTTGTTTAGGTATATAGTTTCTGATTTATAAGCATGGAATCACAAAATTGATAGTGGAATCAGTCAGTTTGGCTTGGTGAGCATTTATGGTTGATTGTGATCCATTTGTGCTTTCCGTTTTTCTTCCTTAAATCTTTGGTCAATTTAGGTTCAGGCGTCTATCTCAGCCTGTTGATTTACAAGCACCAATGAGGTAAAGTCTGAGGCCTATTCTAGCTTTTCTTCATAATCAGGTTGTGCTCTTTTTGGCTGGAAATTTGCCTTGTTCTTTCCGCTTAATTTTTTTCAAATGTGGCTGGGAAATATTTCGGGCAAATTTGAACTTTCTAAGGTATCTCGTGGCCAAGAAAATGCTATGTTCAACTAAAGATACTCAAACCTGGATATTATTTATTGTTCTGTGATGTCATTTCTGATTTTATGATATACAGAACGTTTAATCTGTTTGACAGGCGCATATACCAACACATTTGAGCTCAAGATTTATGTTGGATTTATATCCTGGCTCGCACTGCAGGAGAGGATATATCTTGAGAAAAATATGTCTATTAGAGGGGTGATTTTGCTTCTCATTGGAGCCCTGCACCAAGTTCAAATGGGTATCTATCATTTATTAATGGTGAAGCACTTGCATCCATCAAATGCAGGGGCCTTTTTATGTTGTCCCAGAAAATTATCTGCATCATACTGCCACTTCATATAATGATAAAGACACTTTCAGGGCATTGAAGGTAGTGTCTGTTGATCCTGCCATGCGCAATTGGAAGAGACTGCATAAGAAAAAACATCCAAGAGTCCATACCACTTCAGATAAAGAAAGAGAGAGCACAAATTTTAGTGATGGATTGCCATACCACGATAACGAAAGTTACGTTCTTATATTTACGAGGTGAGGGCATTATGAAGAATGTACGAAACCAGTGTACGCATGTTTTACAATCCAAACCTGCTAAGACTCGGTTCTCAGCAATGATTACCTAAGTTTCTATCCTATAGGTTCCATGATCATTCAATCAACAGTTCTGCTGCCCTTTTTTTACTATAGCTGAGGCATAGGCATAGTAAAATATCACCCACTAAAGGATTCATTTACTTTTGTTATATTTTTCTTTGGAATATGATGAATTCCGTGCGTTTGACAAGATTCTTGGTTACAATTTTTAGATTCAAGTGGTTTTAGTGACAAAGTTAATTACTATCTTGTTGGAAGCAATGCAAGAAATGCTTCTGCAGTGAGAGGCGAATTCATATTAATTTTATTTTGGTAGTAAATAATGTTATTTGTCACATTTTCGTGGTGCCTTGAACTGTAAAAAATATTTGCTGTTGATAATTTTTAACGATCAGTTATTTTTTGTTTTTTATTTCTATTACGTATCGACTCGACCCAATTCTATTATCTCAATTTTTTCGATTTTTCAATTGTTATCTTAATTACCGAGGCGATTGAATCTCAATATTTCAAAAACAGGAATATCAAATGAAAAGAGTTGGCGTACTTTTTTAGAAAATACTTGAACGTCCCATCACATTAAGAGATATCTTATCTTACAAATTACATGCATTTATTGTGCCACTCTAATCTAACATAAAAAAGTGGTGAAAGAACCTGCCAGATGACTATGCTGTATTCTGTCTAATCAAACTTTTGTTCTCTGATACTCATACGTGTGAACGCCTATAAATAGTAGAATCGCTATATGAACAGGGGTCTTTTCTTTTACTAGCCTTTAGAAAGAAAGACGAAGTTTTGCTAACATTGGCTAGCCCTCACTAAAAATATTCTCGAATCCACTGTCCCGGATCGGTAAATAACTAAAAACACTTCAGTTTCATTTTTTTTTTTACCTGATATTTGATAATACACTGATTTGAGCTTCGGAGTTTATATGCTGATAATCTGGCTTCATTCCTAACTCATTCTCTTTGATTTCAGGTAGCTTCTGGAGTCAATAATTTTGGAGTTAGGTATTGATTTGTACGGTCCTTACATTAACAGTAATAGTGAAATTTGTTTGGTGTGCTAAGTTTTTCGTCCATAAAAAATTTAGGCATTAACAATTGGCGCCGTCTATGAAAAACGAGTTAAAAGCCTGAATAAGGAATTTCGAAAGTATTTCATGCGAATATGACAAGGAATAATTGTAGCCGTCTTTCTAGGAAAGTGCAGAAAGAAAAAGATAGGGGTCCTCTAAACATTAGAAAAAAGGAGACTGCTACAGAATCGTCCAACGAGAATGAATGCTTTCTCTGGATACAACCAAGTAACTATGCATCCTCCTGACAAAGAAAAAACTTAATTTGTCACTGATCAGGGGTTATATTGTTATCGAGTAATGCAATTCGGCTTGAAAAATACTGGGGCTACCTTTCAACGTTTGGTTAATCGGATATTCGACCTCTTATAGGCTCGTTCATAGAAGTTTATATAGATGACATGATAACTAAGTCAGAAGAAAGAGATTTCTTCCTCCTCCTCCTCGTCAATCACCCTGTCCATCATAGAAATAGTTGCATTAATAAGGGGCAGAAGTGGGGCCACCATCGATCTTTTTTCTTTGCCAATGTCAGAGAGTTCTAGCTCTGACATTTATACACGGAGAAGGGCAAAACGACAAGTGGTCGCAAGTATTGGTACTCTAAGGGATGAAGCCGGGGCCAGTTGACTGGATCTTAACACGTTAGTTGAACTGGATAGGGTAGTACGAGCAGTTGTGATAGCTCTGCTCAATAGTTTATCTTATCCTTTCTTGGATCTAGGTTTCTTCATTGTTAATTGGGGAGGGCTATTGCTACTGTCAGACGTCTCCTGAGACAGAGCTAAAGCTTTACCCTTGTCTTTAATGGAAGTCCTGAAAGCTTCCTGTCGACGCTGTGAGGTGGGGTGGGGTGGCAGGTGGCGATAACTGGCCTCGTCTTGCTCTCTTGCCTGCTCTTCTTGCGGTTGTCAGGCATTTCGAAATTGAAACGCGTTGATTTTTTCTTGACATGTCTATAAAAAGAAAACAAAAGGTTTTAGTTCCTCTTACAAGGACAATAATGCATCTGCGGTGTCCTATCCTTCACTTTCATTCGGTTGAGGGCAACGCGCGAAGCATGGAAAGAGACTAGACTCGACTCTACTAAGAAAACCTCTGATAGAATCTTTTTCTAATCAACAACAATGTCTCCGAGCAAAGTTATTCTTCCTTTTGACTCTTGACCCAAGGCGAGGCGACCTGATCACGCCGTAGTGGACCCAAATTTATTTGGGATCTCCTTTCCTGCGATAAGGTCCCGTTCTCCTCTCCTCTTTCGCTGCAAGTTCGTTCGCCCCTGATGAAAAATCATTTATTCTTCCAGTACTTGTTACTAGAAGGATTGCCTACTACTAAATTTAGAGTCCCAGCCAGATCTGCAAGTAGTACTAGCCAGGACTAGACACTAATTTTTTCTTAGTGTGTATATGTAGGCCACCTCAAGAATATTTAGGGGCTCGCCAAAATATTTCTACCATAGTACATATAGGCTAACTAAAATCCTCCACTATTGAGGACGAACTAGTACGAAAGAATCTAAAAATACGTGAGCACGCTGGCAAAAATGGCTGGAGAGATACCTCATCCTTAACAAGAATAGCTCCTCATTAAAGACAATTTTGCTAAGAGGGGGATGGCTTTGTATTTCTCCTCTGCTTAGAGCCCTCATGGTTACTAGGCTATCTATTTGAAAAATCTCCAGATACACATTGAGGTTTTGTACGATGACTATAAAAAAGAATCAATCAGCCTCGAATTTAATCACTATTTTACGTACTGAGATCGAATTAATCATAAATCCCTCATTGCTCGAGTTTGGAAGTGAACCTGACGTCAGGTTTGCCTCAATAATTTTTTGAGACAATTGACCTAGTGCCCTAATTTGATAGCTCTCACTGCTGCTGGTCATCTCCTACATGCAAAAATAAGACGTCAAGACAAAAACTGCACAAAGAACCAACATTTCCTGAGGGCAATGAAGAGTGAAGGGCTCATGAACATTTTCTCATTTTGCCTGCCCTCACAGCCTCGACAACGCGTTGACTAACGAGAACCTCGATCATGAATTCTTCTCGATGGTGACCAGCATCACGATCCCTGCCCAAGTTAAAAATCTGCCACAACATCACCACGAGCAATATGTAATAAAAGAGGCAAAGAAATAGCATCTTATTGATTAAGCAGACGACGAAACGAGAATAAGGATTCGATATTGACAAATACAGACGACGCAGAAGGATAGAGCTTAGAGAAATTATGAGCAAAAAACTTGAATTTGTTGAGGATGCGAAATAGAAAAATGATGACAAATATAGGGTATTTATAGTCAGCCAAACAGTACTCAAGTGACGCGACTCACTCGAATAGTCGTATTGTGAATGGTCAAAAATGCGCCACGTCTTGTAACATCAAGATGGTGCTCTTAAGTGCCATGCTCATTCAAAAGTAGCCACCAATCTACTTACACGTGGTCGCGCTTGAGTTACGAGAAGGCGTCGTACTTAAGTCAGGTCTTCTCGAGAAATAGCAGGTCAAAATCGAAGCATTTACATTGAATAAAGACCGGTAGCTACTAGAAGCACCAAAGCGCCCAAGTCAGAATTCTAAATCGTTTCATTAAAATCAGAATCATTTAA
>JAWDEX010167827.1:0-16673 GCA_035221805.1 Trichilia hirta | reverse complement strand
GGCCTGAATGATATTTTATAATTTAGGGGCTCTAATAATATTTGTCATAAAATTATAGAATGAAGCAAAAACGTTCTGCTTCTCCAGTGAACTGAATCGTTTAGTTTCAGCTCCCCTCTTCAATTCTCTTGTTCTCTCTCTCGAAGTGGCCAATCAGCAGAAAATCAAAGGCGTTTGATTTCTCAGAACCATCACATTATTGGTGCTGCACTTTATCAAAAAATCACTAAAGGTTAGTGATTGTAAATTAAATGTGTTTAATTTGTGGAACTATTAAATACCCGATAAAATTGTTGTTTTCGCTGCGTTCTGTGATATGCATATGATCATACACACACGTCAATGTCAAGGCGTAATAAGGCGTTATGGCATGTTGGCCAAGACAGTAAAAATCGAGGCCAAGTAATTCAGTATCTGGATGTAATGAAAGCATCGGGATCGAAATACTCGTAACTTTGAGAAGTCGATTGAAAGGTTGGCTTATGTTCCTTTTTATGTGATGGTAAGAGGGTTGAAGGCTGAGGTCTTCGTAAAATAAATATTATGCGGGAAGGTGTGTTGAAGTTTTGTAAGGTGAGTATCTGATGGGCTGTGTAGAATAATAGCGAAAAAGTAAATTGTTGGCTAAGTTAGAAATTTGGCGCATCGCGAAATGACGTCCGCTAAAGCAAAAAGAAGTCCTGTGACAGCTACCATATTAAAACGTAGCTTTGTTTTTCTCTTCAGTTGACAGTTAAGATAACAATTTATATCACATTCAATTATTCAGCGTCAATTTAATATAATTAAATAAATTAATATTAAATAATAATTTAAATAATAAATAAATTAAAATTAAATTTATTTATTTATTTAAGGCATAATTATTAAATACAAATTTTAATTATCATATTTATTTTAATTTTTATTAATTTAGTTGTATTATATTTTAATATATAATATTAATTTAAAAATTTATAAATTTATATTATTAATTTTTTATTTACAAAGTAAAATATATTTATTTTATTTTATTTATATTTATATTTAAATTAATAATTTTATCTAAATAAATAACCCTATCTAATCTAATTCATTCGTATAGACCGGAATCGAATTCCAATTTACTCACGCCACCAACAGTTAAAACTCCACACTGTCACCATGAAAACTCGACCAACCCATCAAATTAACACCGTCATAAAATTCCAGATCGAAGGAGGAAAAATATTCATATATACCCACGTATGGTGAGACATTTTTCTTAGAGAAAATAATGGATTTTGAGTTGAGGAGAGCGAGAGAGAAGCTGGAGAAAGAACAAAAGGAGAGAAAAGAAAGAGCAAGATTGAAACTTGAAAGAGAGAGAAAGGCGAAAGAAGAAGCTAAGAAACAGAGAGGTGCATTGAAGCTGCCCATAGATCTCGCAGACTCGATGCCATCGATGCCCAACTCAAGGTCTCTCACCTACCTACCCTTATTCTTTAAATGCCTTCTTATGTATATATATATATATAAGAAGGTGTTTAAAGAAATGTTTGTTGATGATATATGTTAGATAGAATTGTTGTCAGGGAAAAAGCATGTTTTTTTCGCATCTTCCTTTGGGGAAACGATTGGTGTTTTGTGTTTTAAGTTGATTAATTGTTATATCTTAAACAATTCGAAGATTGGGAAATTATCTTTATGTATTTGTATAGGGATGCGGTGGGATTAATGTTTATGTCAGGAGAAAGGGAAAAGTCTATGTATATTTAATGTATATTTCTTAACATGGAAAATTCAATTTTGAGAAAAAAAAAAATAATCACGTCCACTTGAGGAACGGTGAACTTTTGTTATAAAATTCTATTTAATTTATTTCGTTGTGTTGTATGCCTCTAATTGTACTGGTATGGTACAGACAGCGTGCCTTGGGGTGAGTGATAATTTATAGTTCTATAGGCATTGTATTTTTTGTTCAAAGAAAGAAAAAGGAAAAAAAATTCATTTGATTACATTCATGAGAGTCTTCTTAATGTTTTAACGGTCTTGGAATTTGAATAAGATATTATTATCTTGGAATGAATGCTAATTAGAAGTTCAGTGGGAATCATTAACCTGAACTAGGGAAGGATATATTCCTTTCCACTTATATGTCCTCTTTCATTGAGTGGGCTTTTCAAAGTTTCCTATTTGCAGGCCGAACAAGAGATGCAAGAAAATTTGCTAGCTGGAGGTGGAATTGTGTTCTATCGCATATTAGAAGAAGCTTTGCCTTTTGAGGGTAGTGGAGATAAGATCAAATTGCCTCCATCCTGTTTCTCTGAATTGTCTAATCAAGGTGCTTTTGATAATGGTCCTCTGCATTTTAAATTATCAGTTGTTCGCCAAGGGGGATCTTCTGTTATGGAGAATGGTGAGAAAGAAAGTAGTTGGAGCACCCATTCAGGTGTCTTGGAATTCACTGCAGATGAAGGATTTGTTGGGCTTCCTCCTTATGTTTGGAAAAATTTATTCCCTGCCGATGCTTCAAAAAACTTGTTAGTTGAAGTTCATCACGTCTGACTACTAAAAGGAACTTATGCAAAACTTCAACCTGATAGCATTGGTTTTTCAGAATTACCAAATCAAAAGGCAGTCCTTGAAACAAGCCTTCGTCAACATGCCGCTCTTTCTCAAGATGATGTGCTCACTGTCAAACATGGGGATTTGGTATACCAGCTACAAGTTCTTGAGTTGAAACCCCTTCAAGTGTCTCTGTTCTAGAAACAGATATTGAGGTTTATATAGTCATTCCTGATGTGAGATCAGAGGGGACAGATAAGTATACACTTAAGCCTCTTGTCTTTGGAAATTTAGAATCTGGAGTTGTTGAAGAAGGAAAGTATATGTTTTACAAGTTTACAATTGATGATGATACCCATAGAAAAATTGCATCAGGTGAGAAAAGAGTTGAAGTAAGGGTTGTCCCTGAGAAAGATGGAGGAGACACTAGTGTTTATGTATCTAGACATCCTCTCTTATTTCCAACCTGTCACCTGCATGAATGGTCTTCCCATGACGTGAATTCAAAGGTTTTAATCCTTACTTCTGAGGATAAATGCAGTGAGATTGGTGCATACGACATGGGTGTGTATGGCTTCAAGGAGACAACAAAGTTCCAGGTTTCGGTAACTATTGAGGATAACAGTGGTCGTAAGCTGGGCAAACAAGCAATATCTTCATCATCAACAATGGAAATAGATACAGTGCAGTGTGGAAACTGCAAGCGTATTATACCTAGCCAGAGTATAGTGTTGCACGAAGCTTATTGTAGCAGACATAGTGTGGCCTGTCAGCATTCTGGGTATCGAATTGTTCTTAGGATTGAGGAGGCCAAAATCCGTGTACACTGTGGCAAATGTGGGCAAGGTCTTCAGAATGGAGAAATGGAGAAGCACATGAAAGTGTTTCATGAGCCTGGCAGTTGCCCCTGTGGTGTGGTCCCTGTGCAAGCTGCAATGGTAAGAAATGAGTTCCTTTTTCCTAAACAATTGCTTGAAAATTGTTTCATTTAGTCACATTTCGTAGTTCTGTTTGTTGTTATTGTGGGTCAGCTTTGGTTCTTTTGATCTACCTAAAAATCACACTTTTCTAACTTGATCTTTGATACTGACTTATGTTGTGTTCTTCTAGCTTTACAAAAGAAGGTATTTTATTGTGCATTTTATCTTGTTGGTGCTATTTTGCACCAAGTTCTATTGCAAATTGTGCTGAAAAATATATTTGTGGCATAAAATGTGCTTCTATATGCTCTGCTAGGTTTAAAATGAAATTTTATTTACATTGTTTCAAGTAGTTGAAATGATTAAGATGTTAACTAGTTAAAACAGCGAGCCAGTTTGTTTTTTTGTTTTTGGAATATGGGAAATGATTAAGATTAAATGTTGTTCATAAATAACAATCTCAAATGGCAGGCAAGCATTGCCTCACTAATATGTCAAAACGTGACCTTTTATGGCATTATTTGTGTATATAGTAGTATGTATTAAGAAAGAGTTACTCTTATATCTATGTGACTTGGGAAGGAAGTTTTGAGTGACAAGCTCTTCATGCAACTAGTTTAAGGGAGACAATGTTTTCCCAAAGCTTCATGGTCCTCTTGGAAATATAAATTCTGGAAGTAAAAATGTCAACTTTTATGGAAATACTGTTCAAACTAATTCTAAGAAATTTAGGAGCATTAAATAATCATTTATTTGAAACTACATACGTATCTTTTTTGTTATGTTTCTCTTAATATATTTTTTTTTTCTTAAATTATTGTTCTAGGAATGTCTAGTCACTTGCATTGTTCTTTAACAGGTGCAACATCAAGCCTCAGATTGCCCCTTACGTCTAATTACATGCAAGTTTTGTGGGGGCATGGTCCAAGCTGGAACTTTAGCTATGGATGCTCGGGACAGATTGAGAGGACTATCTGTACATGAGAGCATTTGTGGATCAAGGACTGCTCCATGTGATTCTTGTGGCCGTGCAGTCATGTTGAAGGACATGGACCTCCATCAAATTACGGTTCATCAGAAGAGCTAATGCCCTGTACAATTTCCCATTTTCCTTGTGGCCACTAGCATGTATGCTTTTATATTAGGGCTAGAGACAAAAGCAACGCGCACACTCATATATGAAGTGAAGATTCAGTTATCCATTTTTATTTGATTTCAGCGGCAGTTGTGCGTGTAATAGGCGATATAGAAATGGTGATCATGTGGGTTGTAATGTTGCATTTGATGTAATTTATTAATATTTAATCCTTAAAAATATGGTTTGAAACTTGCCAGTCCGGTTTCCAAACAAACGTGAGAACTTTGCTGAGTGAGTCGTATCATTTTTTGCTCTATGTTCTCTTGTTACGAGGCTCTAAGCACTGCATATATTTGTCAACAATCTTCACAACTTTTAGGATGCGGTTGGTATGTTGCCGTGTGGCGGCCATTCAACTTTTAAGTACAGCTGCGGCTTCTATTGCTTCCTTGGTCAATTGTGTAAGTTTGATAGATCAAAACGGCCTCGTGGTATGATAATGATTAGAAAAAAAATCATTTCTAATTTTGCACAGTTTTGGTCTCAAATGTCGATCCGGTGTACTCAGAGCCGTATAAACGGCTAAACACACCCGTCCCATCATCGCCCAATTGTTCCCGAAGTCTTGAATGAAAAGCCAGAAAGGAGAAACATGCATATTCGGATACCGTGCTGTCTCTTTTTTCTTTCCTGCATAATGTTTTTCTTCCTAAGTACAGTAGTTGTAGCCTATAATAAATCATGAATCATGAAGTGGACAACGACAAAATTTTGTCGATACAGTTATAAAACACTGAGCACACGGAGACACTTATCACTTCCAGTTAAAATGACAATAAAAAATGAAAATTTGTCAACACGAAATGACTGAGACCCAGACAATTTTTGGGCATGATTGTCCTTGATGGAAAGCCTTCTCACTATTCATGAATTCATTAATTAATAAATACTAGGTTAGAGAATTACTGGACTGCACGAGGAACCGACTCAGACGGCCTTATTACTCCGATTATGAAACGGAAATAAAATAATATACCAGGCAATGTAAATCTTGTTTCTTGTCGGTAACATTAACAGTCCACTTTCCTTACACAATATTTTTCCTTTCTTTTTTTGAAGCCAACAATGATTAAATCTAGCACGAATCTCGCTTCACCTGATTTGGACAAGACGATAAGTGTCAATGTGTCGTGTCTATCTATTGGGTTTTGACTATTCGTGTCCCGATCTTTTACGGTTCTTTTTACCAGTGAAGTCGACAGTATTGAAGCGTTAACAAATTGCGTTTTTTTGGCTTCTCATTGAGGAACTTTTGTGGCTTTTTAATTCTAAAGAGACGTTGAGTGAGTAAGTTCAGTTAAAGAAGGTGAGAGCGTGGATCTTGGGAGTTTCTTTCTTTTTGTTTGTTTGGTTGGTTGACTGGAAAGTGCGGGAAAAAAATAAGAAAACTACAGAAGGCTTGGTACCTGTGTTGTTTCTTTTTGTCGTTTATTGTCTTCTTCTTGATGAAGAAAAAAAAAAAGAAAAAAAAAAGAGAGAAGACTGAGTGACTGGTTGGTTTTCTGCTTGCTTTCTGAGAATGTGTGGAGGGAAATTTTATTTTTTCCAATTTAATGTTAAGGAATGGTGTAATTAGTTATAACAGAATTTGTTAACGTGTCTCTCCTCGAGTAATGAAGGTTTCAAGAATTGATGTTTTACTAGCAGCCAAATTGAGAATTCACAGATCCCGTAATCACTTTTTCGTTCGAGTAATAGACATAATTTGTTTTTCATGTGTGCTTGTTTGTATTTCAACGTTATTTAATTTTGTCAGTCTATGCTGACTTCAATTAAATTTCTGTTTTAACTGATGTTACTCTGTTTCAAGAATTATTGAATTTAAATGCTTTGACGTATATTCTGCTATAACTTCTTTTCTCGATTCCGATAGCATATTTTTCTGTTTCAGTTCTACACCAGCATATTCTGGTCTGCAGTTTGGGAAATGGGCTGTAACAACAGCATATACCTTAATTGAGTACAATTGGTCAGATGACCAATTTTCTTGTTGATTTATATTGTGGTGTTTGGTGTTTCCTTTCCTCATTTACAGCGAACTGGTGGTTCAGATAATTCCATTTATACAATTGAAGGGACATCCCTTTGAAAATGACTCGCTAAAGTCAAAAGTAGCTTTTATTTGACTCATGTTTTTCAAACTGCGAATTAGAAATTGATATTACTTTCTTCAAACAAATGGTTCTTTTTCTTTACTTAAATCTGGGTGTGTCCATTAATACCTCGCGATATATTTTCAGAGTGAATTAATCTAATCTGCTCTATGAAGGCTTATTGTTATCCTTATTTTTCAGGGACGCCTTTTCTTTTTTATCTTTGAAACAGACATATGGCGACACTTGGTGATATAGGAGTTGCTGCAGCTATCAATATCCTTACTGCATTTGCTTTCCTTTTGGCATTCGGATTCAACCTGTAAATGATAGGGTCTACTTTCCGAAATGGTATCTGAGGGGTTTAAGGAGCAGTCCGTCATACAATTGTGCATTTGTAAGCGAGTTCGTCAATTTGGGCTTTAGGTAATATTTGTGGTTTCTGAGTTGGATGCTGGTGTCATTGCCAATGCCAGAGCCAGAGTTAATTGACCATGCCGGATTGGATTCTGCTGTTTACTTGAGGACTTAGTTGATAGGTTACGCTGTACTATATCATTTCTTGTTAGCTTGTGAAGTTGAGATGCTTGATCTTTCTGATTTTTATCAAGTGTAGAGTTGCTTCGATAAAGATGAAAGTTTCTGTTATGATTGGAAAAATTCACCCCATGATGTGAGAAAAGAGAATTGCATACATATTGGCTATTGCCATTTCTTGTCTAGGAATTATTTTGTATGCCCAGACTAGTGTCTCGAACTGGTAAGATACAATCTATCCATTGAATCCTACACTTTTGCCTGAATTTGCTAGATTATTCTGTTGGATTCACCCTGCCATTTTCTTTCTTTCTGTTTAAAATGCAGGCTTAAAATTTTTGTACCAACTGCATTCCTCACTTTTACAGTCATGGTACCAGTTAATTGGACCAGTAGGACCTTAGCACATTCTAATTTAACTTACAGCAACACAGACATGCTCTTCACATCGAATATGCCAATTGGATCTCATAGGTAAGCAAAAGTATCTGATTTAAGGCCTTTTGTATTATTATATTTACTCATACTATTGTTAGCTTTCCCTTTTGATGTAAGTGCTGAATGATTTGCAAACCTGACACGCTTTAGTACTTTTCATTCTGTTCCTTATAAATTTCCCTACTCTAAATCTTTTGTAGCCCTCTTGCGTCTGTAGAATTTTTAAGAGGCAGTACTTTTGCAACCTTTATGATTAATCTGTGTTTGTTGCAAGGTCCCTTGGAACATAGGTGTGGTTAGTTGGGTGAGTTGTAAAATGGAGTTACCTTTTTCAGAAAACAATTCTTTAATATAACTATTTCCTTGAATGATATTTGCAAAGTAAAAATATAATCTTATATTATGCATAATTTTGGTTGCAGATTTTGGACCCATTTGGCAATGGCTTATGTTTTTACCTTTGGGACATGCTATATATTGAAAAAGGAGTATGAGATAGTGGCAGCAATGAGGTTGCATTTTCTCGCATCAGAACGGCGGCAGCCAGATCAATTCACTGTAATTTCAAATCTATGCATTGTTATTATCAAGTGAAATGACCAAAGCATTCTGGAATCAATTGAAAATTAGGGGAACCTCTTTTCATATGGAGATATTTGTTTTCCACAGAACTTGTTTTGAGCTGACATAAGGAGACAAATGATGAGGAAATACAAATGGGATATATCAGATGCTGATTGTGTTTAATGTTGCATCTACCTCATATGTTAATGCATTACACTCCTCTGCTGTGTGACATGTCTCACATTTACGCTTTGCCTACTAAACCCAGAAGCAGGGATAAGGTTGTAACAGGTTACCTGACAGTCTGAGTGAAAAGTTTCTCGGATATTATGACTATAGGGCTAGGTATTTGGTGGAACTGCTTTCTTAGTACCCTCTGAAGGTTAACTTCAGTTTGAATCAGAAATTTTAATCTGTAGTAAATCTGGGATTCTTGAGTTTGGCCATTGACATTTTTCTTTTAAAGTTTCCCCCTTGGCTTGCTATCCAAGATTCAAATTCAAAAGCTAGTTGATCAGCACTGATTTTTCTCTTATTTTGGATGACGAAAAGTTAAGAGGGTAATCAAACTTTTTTTCTTTCAAATGCATTACCAAAAGACCCTGCTTTATATCCCCTTTTCATGATTGGTGACGTGCAGTCCGCATTTTTTAATTCCTTTTATAAATTTATCGCTTGCATATTTGTGCTCCCAGAGAAGTTTAACCATTTTAACTAGTCCTTACTAATATGAAATACTTTCAAATTGCTGTCCTTTGACCTATCACAGGGCATTCTGTTTAATTCTGGAATTTGCATTATTTGTTATAGGTGCTGGTCAGAAATGTCCCTCCACATCCTAATGAATCAGTTAGTCAACTTGTGGAACATTTTTTTATCGTCAACCACTCAGAACATTATCTCACTCATCAGATTTGATACTGTGTCATTTACATATTCAAATAATCTTAGTAAACAAAATATTTTCCCCACATTCATTCTTATCATTACTTAAATATTCTTAACGTTAATTTGTATTCGTGACCTCAGGGTGGATTATGGATTAGATGTGCTTAGATAACCGGTTGACCTTTTCCTCTCTAATTTTTCTTTGCATGTTCAAATGTGCTTGCAGTCTGTTTATAACACTAACAACCTTTCTGAATTAGTCAATAAGAAGAAGAAATTGTGGAATTGGCTCGACTTCTATCAACTTAAATATTCAAGAAATCCATCCAGAAAGCCCACTTTGAAGGTACCGCGTATGATGAACTTTTACAAGATGTTGGTTATTTCTTTGGCTATGATGCTTCTCACAATCAGTACTGTCAGGTGCTTATCTGGAATGGAGAATAAATAGATCACTAAATTATCTTTCTCATAAGCAGACTGGTTTTTTTGGCCTCTGGGTTGACACCATGGATGCAATTGATTTTTATACATCCAAGATTGATAGACTAACAAAAGAAGTTGCTTGTCTTAATCTTTATCAACCTTGTCAATGTTTTCATACATCATTTTTGCCTTTTTCTAAAGACCCTTGGAAGACCTATACCGTTACAACCTGATTGCATATCTGTGTACAAATATTTATCATCATTAAGGTTTTTCTTCCTCAACTTCTTAAATTTGACTCTCGAAGTTGTTTACTTTTTATTCAGTCATCACACTGTTAATCTTTGCTTGCATCAGTAGTCTCCATTCCAATGAAAGCAACTTTGTTCCTAACTTACATCATGGTTGATGGTTTGGCTGGAGTTGCCGGGGAGATTCTAAGGTTGAAACCGTTGATAATCTATCACTTGAAAAATTTCTTCTTGGTGAAGACTGAGAAAGACAGGGAAGAGGCAATTGATCCCAGAACCATCGGGTTTAACCCAGGAGAGCCACAAATTCAATTTTATTTCTTACTTGGACTTGTTTATGCTTTCGCAGCCCACTTTCTCCTTCCTTTCATAATAATATTCTTCGCATTGGCATTTGTTGTATATTGTCATCAGGTAAATTTGAAAAATTCATCCAAGAGAAAGTTTTAGCTTCTTCAGTCTAGTCAAGTATTCTTATATGTTTGTGTCAAATATTCTTATATGTTTGTATTCAATCTGTAGATTATAAATGTATACAATCAGGAGTATGAGAGTGCCGCTGCATTCTGGTCTGATGTCCATGGGCGTGTCATAACAGCATTAATTGTCTCACGGTTGCTACTAATGGGATTGTTAAGCACAAAAGAAGCTGCTGAGTCAACTCCATTGCTCATAATACTTCCTGTATTGATCATATGGTTCCAGAGGTTCTGCAAAGGGTGTTACGAACCTGTTTTCATAAGATATCCCTTGCAGGTTGGTTTGATGTTGCAACTGCCATTCATTATGCAAGTTGTTATTGTCTGAGCGGACAAGTAAAACGTATCTAGTTTTCGTTCTCGATAGCGATTTATCAACTCTTCATTGTGTTTCCAGGACGCAGTGATGAAGGATACTTGGGAACGAGGAATGGAACTGAACCTGAACTTGAATAGCTTTCTTCAAAATGCTTATATCCATCCAGTTTTCAAGGGTGTGGAGGAAAGTGAGAGTGATCCAGCAATTGAGGAATCAGATCAGGAACCCCTTCTCATCCCAGCAAAGCATCAATCGCGAAGGAACCCTCCATTGCCTAGCAAACAGATTATCAATTTGAAGATCATAAATTTGTGCCTTTATTTTAAAATATGGAATATAAATCATTTCTGTGGAAGTAATTCGTTAGGATAATTCTGCAAAAATTTACAAAGTAATTAGAGAAGGCCAAAAAATATATAAAAATACAAAATTTGTTCACTTCCACTCAAGCTGTCGCATGGTTGTATTTATTAGAATTTTGCACACTTTTTTCATTTTACTTAATCATTTAAATATTTAAATATTACATTTTCTGTTGCTATTATTACCAAAGTAATTATTTTATGGTGGACTATTGACCTGGTTTCGCCACTCCAACTACTGTTTAAAAAAAAAAATTGGACACGTCAAGGTTGAGAGCGAATGAGCCAAAATTATGATTCTCCAGT
Source organism: Trichilia hirta (assembly GCA_035221805.1). NCBI lineage: Eukaryota > Viridiplantae > Streptophyta > Magnoliopsida > Sapindales > Meliaceae > Trichilia > Trichilia hirta. Next base: position 5,426 of record JAWDEX010167827.1, on the reverse strand, counting down.
CCCCAATTGGGCCCACATGCTGAAGCTAATTGGGGGCCCATTTTCGGCATCCACGTTTTCCTTCCAGGTTCCATCCACCCTCTTTCGCTCGCCTTCTAAATGTAAGTCGCGTCATCGTAATCGGTACTCGCTAGGGATAAGATAGGGGCCGAGAGAAAAAAATAAAAAAGAGGCGAGGACTGGTTGGGGGAACTGTAAAATTTGGAACGGAAGAGATCGTCTCATCCTAAAGTTTTTCTAAAGGGAAAAAAGCGTAAAATAAATAAAATGGATGAGGTGATCACCGTGGGGGATGTGGCGTCTTTGAGAAGCCGTCAAGCGATGTCGTTTGCAATGTCTCGGCCATCGTCGTCGTCTCTGTTCCTGCCGAACAACCTACCCCTGATCTCCGCGTTTCTCGCCTTCGCTCTCGCTCAGTTCCTCAAGATCTTCACCACCTGGTCCGTCCATTGATCATCTCCCTTTCTTTTTGATATTTTATCAAATTATGTTTTATTAAAAAATATTTGCACCATTTTTTTTTAATTGATTACTAGTCATTTGCCATTTCTCTCTAATATTTTAAAAGATATATGTTTTTTTCCAAGTATGTGCACCATGTTTTTTCTTATTTGATTGGCTACTGGTTCTAGTTTTTCTGCGTCGTGATTTTCTGCTTAAAAATGGGATTTTTTTTTTAAATTTGTCTTTCGTATGTTGTAATTTTCTGTCGGAAGTATTTTGATTTGCGTTGGATGTGCATGTGGACAGTTTTATTGCGGTTTTATGATATGACTTGCTGTTGAAATTAAAATGTAAAATAGAATAAAAGAAAGAGATTAATCTCTTCAAGGGGTAGGAGCTCCAAAATGATCCCTTTGATGGTGATTGTTCTTCGTTAATATATAATATAATTTTTAATATATTAATTTAAATTGTTGATCTTTTTTCTTAGCCCCTATACCTTTTCATTTCATCCCTTTTGGATGTGCATTCGACGTAGTGCTTTAGAATGACCTTTTATGAATTTTATGAAGTTGTTGAGTTTGGAGTCACGGATAAGCCAGTTGATAGAATGTGAAAATATATTCAATCAGGGATTATTGTTCTTATTTGAAGTTCTATTATTCCATGTATAATTGTATAATGATATGGGGAGGGAACAGAATGTAGGTACCCCAATATTGAAATAGGTATTTGAAAGGTTAAATACGGGTAGAATAACATAAAATTATCTTTTTTATGCTATTCCTTGTCGCTTATGACTTTTTATTGGCTCTTGATTGTGAAAAAGGCAATCAAGGCTTTTCATTCTCTCAAATTGAACTGTTATACAATCCCGTAGGAATGAGCCCAGACAAGGAGCAGTGTATGAGCTTATTATATAAAGCTGGTCTTAATCATTGATTTCAATAGTATGAGCTTTTTTATGTCTTGAAATATTATCTCAGTTGTTGCTTGTGTTTCTCCTAGATGCTCAGGTATAAAGAAAAGAGATGGGATTCTAAAAGAATGCTTGGTTCTGGTGGAATGCCATCTTCACATTCTGCAACTGTGACGGCTCTAGCCCTAGCGATTGGTCTACAAGAAGGGACGGGAAGCCCATCTTTTGCCATTGCAGTGGTCTTGGCATGCATTGTATGTGCTTCTTCGATCTTATTGTTTTTCTTGTATTGACATGCTTATATATATATATATATATAATTTCTTTTTTTCATTTCTCTTATGGCTCAATTTCTACAGTTGTTACTTGATCATTGTGATTTCTATGTTTAATGAAATTATATTTTGAATTTGCTCTGAGCTTGCCATGTCATCCAAATGTTTTTTTTTGGGAATGTATTGCCAATCCTAATTTTCTGAAATAACTGTGGCTGCATTATTTTTGGCCCTCGTTAACTTTATGTAATTTCTGAACTTTTGATGAGACTTTAGCTGTAGTTTAAAGGAAGCCAAGATTTTATTTCAGTCATTATTTCTCTTGGATGATAATTTGACTTTTGTTCATACACCTTTTCGCTTATTTTTCTAATAGATTATGTTTCATTTTATTCAGAAACCTGATAATTGGTAAGAACATGGAGAAAGTTCAAATGATGTGTTGAAATACTATGTTCTTCACTTTGAACTGATTGGAGAAGTATAATCCTTGTGGATTTGTCTAGACACTGATGCACTCTTTTATTATGATTGATTCTTTGTCAACCAAAGAGAAAAAAGTTACCATATGGCTGCATCTATTTGTGATATCTTGAAATGTTGAATTACAGTGTCAAGGATTATCTCGTCCAACATTTTCTAGGATGAATGTGTTCATATGTGCTTGAACTAGGAGCGCTTGTTCATTTATGATTTAAAGATTTTGACTGTTTTGCACTGGATATCATGCTAACCACGGTGACTGACTGTTACAGGATCCATATTATGATGCAGAATTGGTTTTGATACAGTAACAATTTCAAGTTGAATATAACCAGACCTGGTTCAGGCTGTACCTAGATAAATCCAATTACTATTTATTTAGTCATTTGTGATGTAATGGTTTATTGTAGATGTTCTTGCGCATCTGCTAATGTTCACTTGATTATTTCTTTGATAATTGCAATCTGATTATACTAGTCTGTTGGAGTGGTTGATAATTCGTGAGCCATTTTTAGGTGATGTATGATGCCTCTGGTGTTAGACTACATGCTGGTCGGCAAGCTGAAGTAAGTCCTTATTGCCAATTTCTTAAACCTCAGTATCCTTTGTTTATTTCTCCTGTAGTCATGTTCTAAAGGCACTGACATAACCTTGTGATTCTTCTTTTATATATTGCTTTTCATGATTATTTTATTTGTGATTATTGCAGTTGTTGAATCAAATAGTTTGCGAGTTTCCTCCAGATCACCCATTATCTAATATTAGACCTCTGCGTGAGTTACTTGGGCATACACCGTTACAGGTATGTTGCATCTGTATGCTCAGTCTGTTTTAAATGTTAATGTTTCTTTGGTTTAAGCTCTTCTCATCCCTGATCTAGCCACATATAGATGTATTCTCCAGTTCTAGGACAGTCTTATCACTTGTGTTTATCAATGTATAGCAGAATCTAAGTTGTCAACTGAATCTGAATGTATACTCAAATAATCTATCTAGTAAAGATTGTGTTAGAGATCAGAGGGAGATATGTTTTGGCTCATACTAGTGAATTTGTGTAATTTGCCTTAATGTTTATAAGTTTGACATTTATAGCATGATATTTTGCTTATTTATTTTAAAAAATGTCTAGAGAGCTTCGTGCCAACAACTATCCCACCATTTCTTTTATTCTGCTAATAACTTAACCTGAAAACCTAATTAATTTAATCATGTTTGTGGTGGATTTCCTTAAGGTTTAGGTTTGTGGGTTACCGATTTTAGGGATTGTTAGAATATATTATTGTAGGGGGGTAAACTAACATTTTTTTTTTAATATTTGCTGCTTGCCTTAATCAGTCGATTACCCCTGTATGCTGACTCTTTTTTTAGTTATAGAATTTGCTTTTGTGAAGTTTTTCAATTCCATGTATAGATCAACTGTAACCTTTGCATCAAGCTTGCTTTTGTCTTCGAGTGTGTGTGTGTGTGTGTGTTTCTGTGTTTTGTTCATTGTCCACTTTTATGGCCAGAGGAAAGCTTTATTTCTGTATATGAAACAGCATTGAAATGTATATATTTAACGAGCAGGTTGAAATTTATCTTCCATATATTTATTGGCTCACTTTTACATTTATGCAAATTATTTCTTTGATGGCTTGTACAGAAGCATTTTGACATCTGGATTTTAGGGCGTTACTGATATTTGTTTGGAATTTTCCACAGGTTGTAGCTGGTGCTATTTTGGGATGCATTGTAGCATATGTGATGAGAAACTAAGATTAGATAATGATAAAAAAATTATCAGTAATTATTTGTTCCTTTGTCTCCAATGGGTTAGTAACCTGGTTGAGATATGTGCAGTGGCTGTTCAAGGAGTTACAAGTCAGGAAAGCAGATGTTGTAAAGTGTGTCCTAGTTGTTGATAATCGGTAGAGTGCAATTAGGGTGTTTTTATTCGAGGGGAGACTGGATGATTGTGTTTCATGTTGACCTAGGACTTGATCCTCTACCTCTGAAACCTCTTTTTAACTTAATAAACGTGTCGTCTTTCCTTCATGTAACTCATGAACCTCTTATTATATTGAAAGGGGTCCTTCTGTAAATTTTTCTCTTTCACGTTTGGAATCGAGGTGCTGTATGAAAACTCGACTCTTAGTGTTTGTTAAAGTATAGCAGAATCAAACGTTATCCCAAAAATGAAAATTGAGTGCTGAATAAGATGGCACTGGTAAATGTTGTACTCAACCAGGGATTGGTAATCAAAATAACTACGTTTCATGGCAAACTGATTTTGTGCGGTATGAAGTAATGTTATGAGTTAGGATTGGAAAGGTAACCCAAAATTTGAAAGCAATGTACTACGCTGAATGAAAAAATATATTTATGAAATTGAATATTATTTTTAACCTAAAATTTCAAGGCATCGAATTATAAATTTAAGGAGAAAGCCAAAACTCTTCGAATGATTTATTGGAATGATACAGATACACATCCCCCTTTTAGAAAATTTAAAATAAAAAATCTTCTATTATTTTTAAAATTATAAATACTCCCCTCTACTACTAAATACAAAATAAGTATTTTTACCGCATAAATTTTTTATTTTTATCTTATAAACTCTTCAATTAAAATAGTTAATTTTTTATTAAAAATATTTTAAATTTAATTTAATATTTTAATATTTTAATTTATAATATTTTATTTTAAAAACATAAATCAAATTTAAAATATTTTTATTTAATATTCATAAAAAATTATGAATTTACTTTTATTTTGTAAAATTAAAATTATAAAATTATAAATTTAAACTTTTTATAGGATAAAGTATTATAGTTTTTCAATAATATAAAAAAATATTAAAATAAATTTGCTTTATTTTTTAAAAAATAAAATATTTATAAATTTAAATTATAAAATAAAAATAAAATTTATAATTAAACATAAATATAAATATAGATATAAAATTATAAATTATAAATTATAATTTTTTTATTTTATAATACTTTATAGTAAATTAATTTATAATTTAAATTTTAAAAATTAAATTTAAAATATTTTATTTCATATTCATAAAAGTTTAGGAATTTATTTTAATTTTATAATTAAATTTATAAAAAATTAATTTTATTTTTATAAAATTAAATAAAAATTGATTGATTAATTACAAAATTTTATTTATGAACCTGATCCAAGGATAGCTTAGATAGATTGGTCAGTGAAAAATAACAAAAAGTGTAAACTAGATCCGATGCTCTGTTTTTAACTTTTCTTTTTTATAGTTTATTGTAAATTTTTCTTATGTAAAAATTGAATCTATGGTAATATTT
>JAWDEX010167816.1:0-15927 GCA_035221805.1 Trichilia hirta | reverse complement strand
TCTCACATGCAATTGATTACCGTCTTAGAAGAAAGACCGCCCACCTCCTCGTCAATGACCCTATCTATCAAAGGGGCAACTACATTAATGAAAGGGAAGAGACAGGTTGCCGCCAGTCTCTTATCTTTGCAAAAATTAAAGAGCTCTAAGTTCAATATAGGGGCACGAGAAAGAGCAAAGCAACGAGGGATTGTCAGCACCGGTACCCTAGACGAAGAAATTAGGGTGCCCTAACTGGACCCCAATTCGTCGATAGAGCTAGACTTTGTGGCACTAGCTGTTGTGATAGTGCTGCTCAATAGCTTATCCTGTCCCTTCCCAGATCTGGGTCTCTTCTTAGTTAATTGAGAAGGGCTATCGTTGCTGTCATATATCTCCTAAGATAAAGTTAGGGATTTGTCCTTGTCTTTTGTAAAAATCTTTGAAACTTCCTTTCAATAATAGGGAGGGGGTGGTAGCATCTAACTTCGCTCGGCCCCCTTACAAGCTCTTGTTGCAGTTGCCAAATGCTCCAAGATGGAAAGACGCTAATCTTTCCCCGATATATCTACAAAATAAAACTAAAATGGCTTAGTTCCTCCTACAAAGATAATGATGCATCTGCGACGTCCTACCCTTTGCTTTCATCCAATCAAGGGTGATGTGCGAGACATGAGAGGAGACTAGACTCGACTCTATCAAGAAAGCCTATGACAAAATTTCCTTTTGATCAGCAACAATGTCCTCGAGTGAAGTATTCTCTCTTTTGACTCTTGACTCAAGGCAAGGTGACCTGACTAAGTCGTAGCTGACCCAAACCTATTTAGAATCTCCCCTACAGCAGCAAGGTCATATTTGCCCTCAACAAAAAATTATTTTTCCTTCTAGTACTTGTTATTAAAAGGATTTCCTCTCATTGAATTGGAAATTCTCAGCCTGATTTATAAATAGTATCTTCCAAGACTAAACCTTAGGTTCTTTTTTAGTGTGTATATGTAGGCCACCTCGAGAATACTTAGGGGCTTACCAAAGTATTTTTGTCACAGTATGTATAAGTGAGCCAAAATTCTCCAACTATTGAGGATGAGTTGATACAGAAGAATTTGGAAATAAGTGAGCACACTGACAAAGAACAGCTACAACGGCAGCCTTACTCTTAACAAGAATAGCTCCTTATTAAAAGCAATTTTACTAGAAGGGGGGCCAGCTCAGCACTTCACCCCTACGCGGAGCCCATATAGTTACTAGGTTATCCACCTTGAAAGTCTCCTAATACATATTGAGATCTTGTGTGGTGACTATGGAAGAGAATTGATCAACCTCGAATGTGATATCTATTTTAAGAGTAGGTATTGAATTAATAGTAGATCCTTCCTCGCTCGAGCTCATAGGCAAATCTGACGATGGGTCGACTTCGATAATTTCTCAAGGTGACTAATCTAAGGACCTAACTCAGCAGCTCTCACTACTAGCACTCATCTCCTATATACATACAATATGATGTCAGGACGTAAATGGTATAAAGAACCAATGTTTCCTAAGGCTAATGGATAATATAGGCCTCGCGATTTTCCTCTCCCTGCTTATTCTTCCTGCTCTAACTACGCGGTAGTTAGTAAGAATCCCAAATCTGGAGGCTTTTTACTGAATGCCAATGTCACAATCTCCCCTTATGCAAGTGAGAAACCTGTCATGACACTACCACAAAGAAATATGTAATAAAAGGGATAAGAAAGTAATATCTTACTGATCAAACAAACAATGAAACAATAGTGCGAGAGGCTTCGTTGTTAATAGAAACAGGTGATGCAGAAGTATAAAGCTCAAAGAAATTGCTAGGATAACTTAGGTTCATTAAGAATGCAAAAATGAAAAATAAAAGACAAACTAGGGTTATTTATATTCACCCAGTCAATAGCTAAGCAATGCGATGTATGCGAATGGTCGCTTTGCGAGTGGGCATAAACGACCCACGTCACATGGGTCTCAAGAAGGCACTCTAGAGCATTGCGTCAATTTAAAAGTAACCATCAATCTATTTACACGTTGCTGTACCACTAGTTACGAGGAGGTGTCATACTTCAATAAAGTCCTTTCAGAAAACAGGGGGTAAGAATCGAAGCATCTGCATTTAATATAGACTGTTGGCTGCTCGAAGCATCAAACTGCCCGCGACAGAAAATTGAATCGCTTTAGCAAATCAAAGCTATTCAAATTTCTGCTCTCACTTTACGATAGCAAAAATTTGGGAGGCTTATATTGATGGTTTTATTGATCCTGTATTTTCGGACACCGACTATTGTTAAGCGGGCAACCTGACCCGACTTCGATCACCTCAGTATTCCGACTGTCACCTTGATTATCAAGGCAACCCAACTTTGGTATTTCCAAAACAGGAGATTCGGATGAGATAAACAGGTACATTTTTCAAGAAACAGCTTGAGCATCCACATGAAGAGGCATCATGCCCTACAAACTGCAAGTATTTATTGCACCACCCTAGCTCGACATAAAGGAGTGGTGAAAGGACCTACCAAATGATCATATCTTACCTTGTTTAATCAAGCTTCCGTTCTTCGATGCTTGCATGTGTTAAGGTCTTATAAATGGTAAAATTGCTATATGAAAAAGGGATCTTTTTGATCTTTTTGAACCATATGAAAGAAAAAATAGAGTTCAACTAGTAAAGACAAACTCTTCCTTATAAACATTTCTCGAACTCAGTATTTTCGATTGGTAAATTACTCAAACGTTCCTAATTCGTTATCTCTTTAACTTGGCCTTAGATAATCTACTGATGAGCATCGAAGTTTATATGCTGATAATCTAGCTTCACTCCTAATTCGTTTTCTCTAATTTCAGATAGTCTTTTCAAGAGTTTTTATCTGAAGTTGAATATTATTTTATATTATCTCTATATCAGTTACAACAGTAAAATTTGTGTAGTGCGTTAAATTTTTTATTTCGAAGAATTTAGATATCAACAATATCTAATAATTTATTTGTAGAGGTTGTGTATGGTATAATTGTATAATGTACAAACTTCTGTTGTAATTTGTATGCTTTCTCTATCTATTTTTAGCAACACAATAAATCATTATTAGAGCAAAACATAACAGAATATATGGTATAATCTTTATAAATTAATACTCAATAAAGTAATATTTTATTATATAATAAAATTTTACAGTCCCGCCTATAAGATAATATTTTTTTAAAAAAATTCTTAAATAACTCTGTGGTCATATTCATATCATAAATTAATTATTTATTAAAATTATGAATATAATTAACTATAATATTCTATTAAAATATGACTCTATTATTGACGAGAGCTTGCTCATGTATAGTTAAATACCTTTAATTTGATATTTTGATAGATTTTTGGTAAAAATTATGAGTTTTTTTTTATTGACTTTTGTTCATTTTCCATCTTAGAAAATATTGGCACACGAGACGGATTTCGTTTATTTTTTTTTACATGAAATCTTAAATTTAAAGATAAAAATCAAAAGAAAGTGCCATGATTAAACAAAAAAAAAAAAACAAACTCAAAAAAAAAAAAAATTAACAGAACGTGGAGCCTTAGATATGGTGGCACCAGAAGTGCATATGATTACAATGATATATATATATTCATTGAACATTAATCTTTGATAATTTTTAAAATTGTTTATTAAATATTTAATTCACACTATTTGAAACAAAAAATTTTATATTAAAATTTAAGAGGAATAGTGCTCGCTTTGTATAATTTTGGATCAGAATACCAGGTAGATACAGAAGAGGCATCCAACCAAAATTTCACTTCCAATTACTTCTCTATTTTTCCTCACATTCAGCCACCTTCTCTCACACTTGCTCTCACTTTGAGGCCGAAAACCGCCGTGATAACGCTGCCAACAGCAACCGCGCCTTTGTTGCTGCCGAAGAACTGTATCCCAGTAACAGAACGCTGCAATTGTGCGTGTTTTTCTGTAAAATTTCATTTTTGTTCTTGTCTTAATTTTCTGATTCAAATTTAAATTTTTATGTGTGCTCATAATAATGTTATTAGGTTTGTGATTAGTTTTTTGAGTTGTGTATTCTTCACCACCGACGTAGGAAAGAACTCTATGTATTCATATTATGCTTGTGGTTTGAATTGTTCTGAATTGTTCTAAATTGTTAGTAATCAATTTATTGTTGTTAATATTTTTATTTGTGGAGCGGGGAATGAATCTATTCCCTTAATTCTATTATGCATGAGAAATTAGGCTTATTGCAGTCTGTGATCGCTGAAACTGTATTTGGTTCCAGTCAACGCCTAGAAAAATTTTTGTCTTTGCAATTGTATTTATCCCTTATAACTATATTGTTGAGTTTCATAGAAATTTAATAATATCAAAATCTTGGTATTTTTCTCAAACTTTTCTGTAATGAACATCTTGTTTACGTTATTGTTTATTGTTGTCTAATGAGATTAGTCCTCATCTCTTATATTGAACCATGCTAGGCATCTGCCTGCTCCTTCATGCAGCCCTCTTGCTGTCTTGTTGGGTAAAAAGATGATGGAAATTTAAGAGGTAATTCAGTGCTACCCTTTTGACTTATGCAGTATTTGAGTTTCCCATTTCAAATTAAACTCATTTTCAGTTGACCATTTTTTCTGTAGCTTTATTTCAGCAGTCAAGAAAATTTTTGTTCTTTTCCATTATTTGGGATCTTGCAGTAATATATTAATTAACATTGTAATCAAGGGCAGATACTATGGCATTATTAATTAGTTAAGTTTCGTTTTTGATAGTTATTAAGGCCTTATATTCTTGTAAGTTATTGAGGTGGCTCCTCTTGATGTGGTTTATTCTGTTTTTCCTACTTGATTTGATATTGACTTGGTTTAGAAGTTGGGTTAAGCCAAGTGCCAATTTTAATAATGGCTTAAGTTGCTAGTATCATCTACTCTTGATTGGAAAACTGCAGCAATTTTCTCCTCTACATCTCTAATACAAGTTGCATCAAGAAGTGGCCATCTCTTGATCTTGTTTGGGGATTTTCTAGTCCCTGAAGGCGTCTTTTCTTTTGTCCTTAATTTTATTTTTCTTTTTGATAGTTTATGTAATTCAATTCTTTTCTAGATAGCTCTCCGTGTTGCTTTAGTTTTGTTTTGTTTGGATGAACTTTACTTCAATTTTATTTTCATTAGAGTGACACCTGGTTCTTAGCTATTGTTTCTTGAACACTTTGCGATTGGCATGTAATTGGACGTCTGATGTTCTGCTTTCAATTTAGTTCCTCGATCACTTTCACAAAGTTCAAATATGCAAATAGCTTCATGTCTTCATTCGGTCTTTTCCTTCTCTAACAGGTCTTTCTCTCTATCCCTCCTCTCCCATATCACTATCACTTTATCTGCTACAAATGCTGAATAAAAAATTTTAAAACAAAACTTTTTTATGGATAATAATGCAGAAGAAATTCTTTAAAAACCAATGGATGGATGAAAGCCAATATCTCCAGTTTAGGTTCGCTTAGCTTCCCTGCGAGATTTTTGACTTATAAATCTCTAGTACCTGCCTGAGAAACCAGATTTGCAGTGCCCAACTCAGATGTCGGTCACCCACCAGTCTCTGTGTTGGAAGAAAAGAAAGTCACAAACAATGCACCCGGTTCAGAAGCAGGGTCCTTCTTGAGTAAATGGTCTCCTCCCCAGTACCTTTGGAGGGGATTATCAGTTTTTGTCTTAGCTGGCCAAGTAATCATTATGGTCATAAAGGGTAAAATACATTGGTGGAACACTCTGCAACAGTTGGAGAGAGTTGGCCCAAGATCTGTTGGGGTCTGTCTTTTGACCTCGGCATTTGTTGGTATGGCATTCACCATCCAATTGGTTAGAGAATTTACCAGATTGGGTTTTGCACAGATCTTTTGGAGGGGTCTTAGCCCTCGCCTTTTCAAGGGAGTTGAGTCCAGTAGTTACATCAATTGTGATTGCTGGGGGAATCCGAAGTGCATTTGCAGCAGAGTTGGGGACAATGCAAGTCTCAGAGCAAACTGACACTGTGAGAGTTCTTTGTAGTGATCCTGTTGATTACTTGGTAATGCCTAGAGTAATTGCTTCCTGTGTTGCTCTCCCAGTTTTGACTTTGATGTGTTTCACCATGGGGATGGCTTCTAGTGCCCTTCTTGCCGATGGTGTTTATGGTGTTAGCATTAATATTATCATGGATTCAGCTCAGAATGGACTTAAGTCGTTTGATATAATCAGTGCAATGTTCAAATCTCAGGTTTTTGGTGCCATCACTTCAATTGTGAGCTGTGCATGGGGTGTTACCACTATAGGAGGTGCAAAAGGGGTTGGGGAGTCTACGACTTCAGCTGTGGTTATCTCCCTTGTCGGCATATTTATTGCTGATTTTGCTCTCTCTTATTGCTTGTTCCAGGGACCGGGAGATTCTCTAAAGAATTGTATGTAACCAACCCTATCCTACCACCGGACACTTCCTGCTGTTTAATAAGAGTTAGCCAGGACACAGAATGTAAGTAATATAGCTTCAAGCTTATCAATGTTTGGACACTTATTTCTACCATGGACAAGCTCGGTGTGTGGAGATGGTGGGATCTAATGCCTAGCTTGAACTTTTTGGCCATATTATTATTGCTTACCGGTCAGAGATCAATAACTTCTTGTATAAACTCAGGTGCTCTTTCATCTAGTGTCAATTATTCAAAAATGAAGGTGTTCAATAAGTCAATTGCTTGTTCCCTTAGGCATTGAATTTTATTTACCCCCCTTTACCTTCAAAATTTGGATATAACTGTTTCCTTAGGGTGGTTTTATTTTCCAATTCCGGAACTATTAATATATTCAGTGTAGGCTTCGAACAATGCGATGGAACGGCGTGCATGTAACAATCCAAAAACTGAGACAAGTTCATTTTAAGTTGTGTTTGACGGGAGTGGATCCCCATCCCCATTTTTAAAACGGGCAGGGAAGGGGACAGGGTAATTCTCTATCTTCACCCCGTTTTCCCCTTTTTATATTAAAATATTATTAATAAAAACATTTCTAGAATTAGAATAATTAATTTAAAATTTATATTTTATTATGTTTGTTTTTAAAGAAATATATTTGATTAATTTAATCAATTCAATATTAAAATTATACAACTATAATAACTTGAGAGTTAAAAAATAATTTTCAATTTTAAATAAGTTAATTATAATATAAATATTAATTCAAAAATATTAATTTATTATTTTCTCATTCAATTGTAGTTTAGTTACTTTAATAACAAAAATTGAGCAATCAGGAAATTCATCTATCATCCCTTTTGAAAAAAAAAAAAATCTTTTATTCTATTTAATGTTATATATCATCAATCATACTATAAAACTAATTATTGGACATAATGACCTTATTTCATATAATAAATTTTTTGAGAATATAATTTGACAATATTATATATAATAATAATATATCTTGCCGTTTGAAAGACAACTGAGGCTTTCCGCTTGTCTTTGGTCTGTATGGCTTCTTGCTTTTAAAATTTATAAATTGTTATTTATTATGTATGTAATAATTATTATTACTAATGTGGTTAAATATTGCTATATAAATCATACACCCTTCGGTTATAAGATTCTGGCAAATATACCATAACTGGTCCGTGGCACCAGGCATATGGAGCAATGAGCCATATCGAAAGGTCTCCATGGATATGGTAGCTGGTAGCTGCTGAGTATACCAAGCATGGCCGGAAGACCTCTTTCCAGCGCAAATTGTGCTTGACCATCGTTTATGTCCTCCCTAGGTGCAATTGATACTGTCAAAATGTCATGGTTCATTCGAGCAGCTCCAAAGCTAGCTACCCCAGGAGAATGTAAATTCATACCTGAAATTTGATGTTCGAAAATTCAATTTTAAATTTTATAAAGAGTTAAAAAAAATTTTAATTTACAAATAAAATTATCTTTGAATTTAATAATGTAGGAAAGGAAGTGTTCTACGCAAGAAATATTATTTTAATGGTATATATTTATTTTTTAAAATTTTAATTATATATAAATAAGACATAAAAAATACTCCTATAATTTTTTAAAATTTTAATTACAAATAAATAAACCTTCTCATATTATTATATAGATTTAAAAATTTTAAGAAGATAATAAATCCAATAGTATAATATTACTTCAAAAATTGTAATTAAAATAAAAAAATATCAAATAAACACGTGCCATTAGATTATTTATTAGTCGGTCTTGAAAGTTTGAACCTAACCTCTTTGTATTTATGTCACATTCTTATTGGCCCGTGTTGAAACTAACAGCTAACGTGTTTCAGTAACGGTCGCCCAACTGCCGCTGGTATAAGTTCATGGGCCTAGTTCAGTTAGTTAATTAATCGATTCTAGGAAGGCCCAACTTTTACAAAATCCAAATCAAAGAATTTTATAATGATTTATAATCTTAATAATTAATTAATTATATGCAACTACATTGATAATTATTGATTAATGATTACGATTATAGCGAAATCATTAAGTCTGATTCTGATTCTAAAATTATTTTATTAATTTATTTTACGAATAATGAATATGAATTTTCAAGGCTAGAAATTATTAAGGGATACCAAATTTGTTGAATCAATCTTCGAACTTGATTGAGTTTTATAATGAATAAATTAAATATTTAGAACATTAATTGCTAAATCTAATAGTTTCTTATAAACAATAGAAATTGGGACCTGATGGTGGAATACAGTTTTGTTTACTATGAACTCAGAAAATAGTAACTACAGTTCTAAGGAATTGGAAAAGGGATAAATTTTTACTCAGATTTCATAAAAATGTTTATTTTTCATGATATTTCTAACCCTGACAAGTATAACAATGATGGTCTAAGGTCATGATCAAACTTTACATCATTTGCAATATGCAACGATCTCCTCGGTAAAAAGATTTTGGCATAGACAAACCAAAAATAGATACTGCCAAGAAATCACGAGCCATTTGAGTTAGCGTTGGAAAAATAGAAGAGTAGAGTCGCCACCAAGCTAATATATCAAACTTTGGTTTGGTTGATATCAAGTTGTGTGATGATGCGCATGGTCTTCCCATGGCGCCCAAACATATAATAGAAGATGTCTCCCTGCCCTTTGCATATTCATTATAAACATGTTTAAAATCATTAATGATTTTCCCAAGGTAGTGATTCGCATCACAACCATAAATCTTGTAGTACCAAAGTTGCACAATCTCCATCTTGAGCCGCGGGTTATGAATCAATGCAATTACTAAAACAAAGTCACATTGGCTCCAATATTTGTAAATAAATTTATGTTTTACAGAATCCAAATTCTCTATCAGAGGTAAGGTGTTTTTGCCAAAATAGTAACTATACTTCTTTCTGACAGAAGCAGTTTCGTGTATAAGTCACAGAACAAGCAGAAATACGTATTGGGAGTAATAGAATTGATACGAAACGAACTACAAACATTGTTGATTGAATCAGAACCTCCTGTGCTGCCATTAGCTCATACCAATTTTCCTTTGTTAAATTTATTGTCTTGAAATCTGGATCTATCTACTTCGGCTAAAAAATGCTTCTTTATAACCCAATGCAATATCAAAATCACTGGACGGAATAAACTTTGCAGGAAGAGGTTCAGAAGTCTCATTCCCATGAACTTGAGGTGAACCACAGCAATTTCAAATTTATGTTGATTGGATGGTGTCTTATGGGCATAATCAACACACTCTTTTATCTCACTAAAGTCGTACCATGAAAAATTTTCTTGTATGAAAAATATCTAAAATAATCTTACACTAATTCACTTTTATTTATATTTTTTTTGTTGTAAGCGAATAATTTTAGTGAATAAATTATTTTAATAAAAATATACTGTAATATTTAAAATAATCCCATTTTATCTTTTTTTATTAGAATTATTATTCACAAAAGAAATAATAACATTATAAATAAAAATAAGAATGTACTAAGAAACTTTGAAAAAATATTTTTATTTTTATATTAAATACAATGAACTTTTGATGACACAAATAGAAGTATTTTTTTATTTTCTTTGAAATAGATAAAAGAAATGACGACGATGATGATGATAACAATAATAATAGAATTTTATTTAATTTAGTGAAAATGTAAAAATTACTTTTATTTAATGCATGAAATGATTTTTTTTTTCAAAGAGTTTTTAATACATTCTTAATTTATTTTAATTTATGTTGTTGTTGTTGTTATTTTTTTTGTGAACTAATAATTCTAATAAGAAAATAATTTTAATTAAAAAAATAAAAATGAGTTATTTTGAAAATTGTAAAACTGTTTATTGGAATAATTTATCCGTTAAAATTAATGCCTACAAACAAAGCAATAACAACATGAATAAGAGCAAATAAAAAAAATTATTTTGGTCATCTTGATATAATTATTTGGTCAACAAATGGTTAATGGATGAAAATACTCCTCTTTTGTTAATACCAAGTTTGGTGCGGTCATGAAACTTCCATAAAGTCCATCGAATCTTTTGAAATCCGTCGATGATTAGAACATTTTATGACAAGGCGAATATTTATTCCTATAGTCAAGGCATGTATTAAACAGTAGATTCAAATTTGATGTTTGCTAATTCATTTAGCTTTTTCAAACATGTAAGAGAGACACATGGACACTAGGACCCAACACTTGCAGTCAATCGACATATTAATAAATAATAATAAGGAAATAGTTTCGGATCGGATATATCCTATCCGTTAGTCTTGAGCATGTCACTATCTGTATATTTTTCTTATTGAAAGACTTTCATGTCGTGAAAAGAAAAAAGGAGTTACAATTAACAAGTATCCGCTCTCATTTGCATAACCACTTCTTGTTCAAAAAAAAATTAATTAAAATAGAATCCTAATTTGTAAAATGAATAATAATCTCAATCTCATAGAGTAATTATTAAGAATAATGTATTATTAAATAAATATCATATCTTAAATTTACTATAATATGACAAGAATTATATTCTTATGACATTAATCTTATTTTTTTAAAGAGATACACTTCAAAGAAAATTGAAAGTGAATTTAGGTCCGAATTATAGTTCCAAGCAATTTATTTTGTTAATATAAAGTTTGACGCCATCATCAAACATGCGTAAAGTCCATCGAATGTTTTGAAATCCGTTAATGAGTGGGACATTTTGAGTGTACAGGCTTCCTGTTGCAGAAGAAAGTGAAGAGGAAATACTGAAATCCGAAAGAAATTCGATTATCCAATGTTTTGCGCCATTATCAAACACGTGTAGATAGAATATTCATAAATGATCTAATTCTTCCATCAGGAAAAATGTCCGTCCGATATTTTGGTCTCACGAATATAAATATAATATAATCCTCAGTTGATGACATCTTTGATTTCGAACTCAATATAGCATCACGACATTTTTTCCTAATCGACCGATCCCATGCACATATATCCATGAAGCAAGTGTTTTCTACCGTACTCGGATCTAAGAAAAATCCGTCTGCATTTTCCTCGCCAAACCATCTATAAATAGCGATATTTGCTCATAGCTTTGTAAGAAAGAAAGCATTGCGCGCAGCTTCTCCTTTGAACACATTTTTCCCAAAATCAAATAAACCCGCTTCACCAACATAACTGCAATGGATGCAGCAGCACCTCAAGTTCTAGACTGGCAGAATATTATCATGGCCTTTTGCTTTACTTCGGCCCTCGAATTAGCTAAAGCTAAATCACAACTTTCTCCTGCCTTCCACTGGCTTTCATTTGCTATCTTACTAACCTTTCTTTCCCTCTTTGTTGCAAAACTTATTGCCCACAAGTTCATTTTGGCATCTCAACTGTTGCAGAAAGTTGGCATCTTGATTGCTTCCACAGCGTTCATATTGACCACAACAATCCCATTTTCTGTGAGGTTCAAGTGTGCTTCCTGGGTTCTCTACGCCGTCTCGTTGCTCACCATCGTCGTCTGCAATTTCATCGATGAAGTTGTGAAGCTCAAAAGTTTTTTTTCATCAGCAGCCTCTCCTGTCGTTTGCTTTCTGAAAAAATGTGTCTGTTTCAGTTAATCTTGATCCGTTGAAAGTGCTTTCCATGCAAGACCGTGATGATCATTTGTGTTTGATGAGAATCTATATGTTAATTTCCTGTAAGGTTATTGTTGTTGTGTACCACTCTACATGTTTGTAATAGTAATTGTAACTTCAAATACACTATATACAGTATCTGAGATTTCTGATTGTATTGTGAGAGGGAATTATATAATAATACAAGTCTTTTGTGTGCTTAATTAAAGTATAATGTGTGAGATTCTGTTATCTTAAAAGTTAATTAGCGGATATCCGACATGAACGGAGCTTAATTAATCTCGTCTCAAATTTTGTTGATTGTTCACTTGATTCCCAGATTTCGATTTGCTGCTGCTTCCGAGCTTAATTAATTTCTTATCATTTTATAGTTATATCGATATATAACAAGAAAAAAAATTTATATGTAAATATAAATTCTTCGGATTCTAATTATCCGGTCTTCAAATGAAGGGAATCATGCCCTTTCAACAATTTTAGCTTTTTGATAAGCTTAATTAATTCTCATCAATTTTCATCATTCGGATGATTCGAAAGGATGGGGCCCCAACACAAAGAAAAATGTTTTTTTCCCAAGTAAATATATTTAATATTTTTCCTCAACGTGTATTTTGAAATAAAAGTATGAATTAAGGGCTTCAAAAAATTCGATATTACATCCGAAAGTTGTCTTTCTCGCTTGTTTCCTTGTAGCTGCACGCACATACGGAAAAGAATAAAACAGATTTGCAAGTGTAAACAAACTCCAAACATTGTTGATTGAATTCAGAAGCTCCTGTGCTGTCGTTGCACATCCCATTTTTCCTTTGTTAAAATTATTGTCTCGAAATCAGGATCTATCTGCTCCAGCTCAAAAACTGCTTCTTTATAACCCAATGCAAATCAAAATCACGGGGACAAAGTAACATCGGCTAATTCGATTTGTTGTCCTGTGAAGTTTTTAGAAAAACATTGACGGTAAAGTTTTTAATTTATTATTGAAGGTTTAGTTATTAGCCGACGAAAATGATTTTCATTTTCGGATCATTGAACTTCTTTAACTAAACACGTAAGAGTATCACGTGGACACTAGGACCCACGGTTTTCTACCAATTAAAATAATTAACAAATAATAATAATAAAGAAATAATTTCGGATCGGATATTATCCTATCCGATAGCCTTGAACATGTCACTATCTGTACTAACAATTAACAAGTATCAGCTTTCATTTGAGTAACTACTTATTGTTCCAAAAAGAATTAAATTAAAAGAGAATCCCAATTTGTAAAATGAATAATAATCCCAATCTCATGGAGTAATTATTAGAACAATGTATTGTTAAATATCATATCCTAAATTTACTATAATATGACAAGAATTATATTCTTATGACATTAATCTTATTTTTTTAAAGAAAGTTGAAAGTAAATTTAGTTCCGACTTATATTTCGAAGCAATTTATTTTGTTAGTGCAAAGTTTGGCCCCATTATCAAACTTACATAAAGTGCATTGAATGTTTTGAAATCCATTGATGAGTGAGACATTTTATGACAGCACGAATATTTATTCCTTTAGTTAAGGCATGCACCTACAAATACCTCAAATTTCGACGTTTACCATTTCATTTCGCTTTTATTTTCACTGCCGGACCTTTACGTTCAAGTTGAAGGATTTGATAAGTTTGATAACTTGAACATTGGATGTGTTAATTAATAGTTACAATTCTATATTTTTTTAAACAAGGATTGATTTTAAATATGGGTCTTCCCCCTTTTTAAGACATAATCAAGTAATTATAATTTATAAAAGAAACTTTCTTACACATTATAATCCTATATATCAAATCTATTTCTATGTTCTCTAATAAAATAAGCTACACGGTGTTGTTATGCGTAAAATGTCATTTCTCCCTTATTTTTGGACTAATATTTTATTACTACCTTATTTTTTAAAAAAATTACTAATATTTTTCAGTTTTTTTTTTTAATTTTATTCTTAAAGGTTTGAATTAAATGAAAAAAAGATTTTATAATTTTTGAAAAAGAGTAGAGATAATGATGTATTTAACAAAAATAGGTGCAAACGATAGTTTACCTCTGTTGCGGATATCCGAAAATTATAATTCCTGCTTCATGTTTCTGATTGGCAGAAATTTGGTAGGTCTGTGTCTCCTCATGTACAAATATTAGCCTAATCGATGCTTTTGGTAATGCTTTTCAATATAGTGCATTATTTAAGAAATTTAACTGAAAATTTATACGCATGGATGTTTTTTTTTTTTTTTTCCAAAAGTAATTAGGTCCAAATCGTTTATATATTAAATATTAGCCCTCGCAGCATAACTCTAGCATCAATTCAGTGTAATAAAAGAATTATCGATGTTAAAAAGTTAAAGAAATATTTTATACTTTTGTTTCTTACATTTTTTTTAGCAGAACCCACTTTTATACTTCTGAAGAAAAAGAAACGCAGTTAGCGAATTAATCCCACAGGGATTCATGTATGATTAACTTCTAACTCAAGAAATCAAAGCCAAAGTAGCATTCCAACATTTTTGTCCTAATCTTCGAAGTTCATTTGAAATTCCTCAAGCCCTTTCTTCTTAATTATGTAACCTCAAACCTTCTTAACTATAAACTTGAAGTAAAAACACACAATTTCTAAAAATTGAAGTCGAATTGACAAGTAAAATAAATGAAATGGATGCTCTTTGCTTTTTTCAATTTGCTATATTACTCGACTTTCTTAAAATAAAATTATAGAAGATATCTCCCCGTATAAATCAACTTATTTAATAGTTTGTATTTGTAAAATTATAATTTATGAAAAGATAATAACCATAATTCTACTCTCAACTCAATAAATCTAATCTAATCTAAAACTCATCAACAAGATCAAATAAAAAATCATCCTTTCTACATTAATCATCTTCTCCGATTCAAAATTTTATCTCCATACAAAACTCTCAAACTCTACTAAAAACAAAAACTCTCTTATTTGGAGTGGAATAGAATCATTTCTACAGGGACTGTTCTATTTGATTATGGGTTCATATGAATACTTCAGTATTGCTAAATGCGCCAAAACCTTCACACTTCAGCTCAGAATCTTATTTGGGACGTGATTGTCTGGTTTATTAAATGACTCTTCGGGCACAGAAACTAAAATATGATAATAGCCATAGCAATTCAATATAGAAACTAGAAAGACCTTGAAGCCTGAATGAAGGGATGCAGAAAGACCCTGAAACCGAGTGTTCAGAAGCTGACGAATTCTAATCAGGCAAACAGATCATCTTGTGCAACAACAGTTTGGAACACGAATTTTCAATGCCTTGAAGCCGTTCAGATTTTTACAAAATTTGAACCACTCATATTTAAACTTAATAGTTTCTAAAAAAAGAAGAAAGAAAATAAAAAGTCCGCATATTAAATATATATACGAGAGCACATATATATATTGTTGCTATATAACCAAAAAATATATATATTATACACCTTTGATCGAATCCAATCTTCTTTACTATAAACTCATAAATAGCACTTACATGACTTATTCTCGAACTGCAAAAGAGAAAAACTTAATATTTCAAAACAAACAATGCATTTTAAATATTTTTCAAACATGTTGCCAAGCATAACATGGGGATTTTAATGTCATCATCAAGAAAATCAAGTTTGTTTTATCAAGGATTGATGTGGTTGAAATGAAATATCATCAAGGGAAACATGAATAGGTGGTGCTAAGAAATCACGAGCCATCCGAGCTAGGATCTTGAAGAGTGGAGTGTGAGTACTGATGAACAAATCTTACAGCAGCCACACCTGTATTTTTCTGGAAGAAGCTCTTCAGTTTATTCAACCAAACTAAC
>JAWDEX010167759.1:0-16684 GCA_035221805.1 Trichilia hirta | reverse complement strand
CACAACGACGTCTCAAGAGTTTGCAGGCAGCGCAAGGTGTAATAGTATTTAGGGTTCCGGGAGGACCCAACATGTGTTTTCTTCCCATATGAGAAGAAGCATCGACTTCTCTCTTGATTTTCTTTCCTATCTCATTAGATCTCTCCCTAGAAACAAAACAAACAACAAATTAGGAAGTTAAACCAAAATTAAATTAAAAAATTAGCTAGCTAGGGTTTAAATTGAAAGATTCGTCTCACCTTTCTCTGGACATTCAAGCATGCTCTCGGGGAAGGAGGAGGAGTCGCTGACAGAGAGAGAGAGAGAGAGAGAGAGGGAGAGGGAAAAAGAAAGGAAATTGAGAGAAAAGGAAAGAAGTACTTAAAAGGCAAGCTATACAGAAAGGGATGGTTTTGTAATTAATTTAAAAAGAAATTAATGCATATGTAATATTAGCTTAAAAAAGGCTAAAACATAAGCTAATTTTGTTGGTTGATACTCTTTCTGATTAAGTACGAGGAGGAGAGAATTCTAGTTTCCTGAAAAATGTTGATGAGCATCAATGGAAGATGAAGTCTATAGAGGAACAGAGGAGGAGCCGAGGAGGGAAACGAATTTAGAATAAATGCCAGCTCTGTCGCTGCTTGCCCACGTGTGTAGTCTTAAATGTGATCAGAACCATCTGGTTTTGCTTCGATTGCTTAATGATCTGTCAAGGCAGCATGTGGTCTTTACTTGCTTTCTCAGTACACATACCTAAATTTAACTATTCTTATTCTTTTCTATAATTAATTAATTAATTATCAAAAAAAATTCATGTTTTGGGACCTTAAAATGTATTTGAAATTGAGTTGTTATAATTCTTAATCCTTAACTTTTGCGGAATAGAATTATTAAAAACTATTAAATATAAGTGAATGAATAATTTATAATCGTCAATCAATCAACCATAAGTGAATGAACGTAGTTTACTTTTTTCAAGTAATACAAAAAAGATTTGTCGTTAACAATTAAGTATGTATGTATAACATTAAATGATTTATAAATATTATTAATTAAATAAAAACGAACAATATTTATTAAATAGTTTAATTGTTTTAATTTTTAATAAAATACAATTCGAAACATATTCTAAAAGAATTTTGATATTAAAGATTGTACTTTGAAAATAGTAGGCAAATATGTTAGTTTCTTGTCAAAATCAAGAAGTCATCTCCATTAGAATGACCATATATATGATCTTATTTGTGAAAATGAAATTTAATTAATATCAACTTACCTCCGTGTAGAATCCGCAATCTGCTTTTTTGGAGATCGCTTGTAAGACCAAATGCAGACTAAGTGATTATGAGCCTAGACTCTTTAAATCTAGTTTTTGTGAAAACTAATTGATCAAAATGGGTTTGGTTGATTTAACAAAAATAATAAAACAAATCCACTCAATTCAACCAAGTAATTAAGTGGTTTTAATCTTATAATTTTGTGTGTTTGAATTCAATACTAAAAACTAAAATATAATAATTCGTATCCATTTGATAATTAAAGATAAGTAAATAACTTAGGATTATGCATGATGAAAAAGGATAAAAATTTAAATACTATCATTTAATCCTTACATTTAAGTTCAAAATATTCGGTAATTTAATAGTATCAAAAGCCTTTTCCATTTTTTAACAAAAATCATAAAAAGGAGTATAAAAGTTTAATAATATTCATTAGTCGATTCATCTAAGTAATAAAATTTCTTATAGATTTGGAGTTTGCATCCCACTTAAATAAAAAAAGAAAAAAAGAAAAAAAGAATTTAACTTATATTTATATAATTTTAAAATTTATTTACCTAATCCCTTAGGGTGGATTTTAAACTCCAATAATATTAAAAATACAAACTTCTTTAGTATTTTTTATACCAAATCTGACAATTAATTTATTATAGTTACATTTTTGTCAAATAATTTTTTTTACTCCCATAAAAATATGAAATATGAAATATAAAATATAATATAACTCTGCTATAAAAGTTTATATATCTGAAACTATAACTAATTTTTAACGAAATTACAGAGGAAATCAATAATCTCAATCATCATTGTTATTTTTTGTAATCTATACTTAACAAATTATAATTTACTAACACTTGGGAAGAGTTTACTCTTCAAAATCATACTACATTTTCACAGACGTTTGCAGAAAAAGATTGAACACCATCGAGGATAAGTCAGTTGTCTTAAGTAGCTAGCAACTTACTTTGAAAAGGATATCCATAATCACATATGCTGATATTAAAGACATATTACCAACGTTAATATTTTTGCTCATAAATAGAAAGCATTGCAATTCAAGGTTCTTACAAAAAGTTGTTCACTTCAATCACCAAAATACGCGATCACTTCTATAGATTTAGAAAGTCACCGTAATTGTTTGAAAGACTAATAGAGTAACAACTGTTGGTCATAGCTAGCTTATCTAGATCTTTCTTTATTCATGTGCAATTAAAAAATTAGAATTTATAATCACGACTCATTCAAATATACTGGCTAGAGAGAAGAACTTCAGTGTCCTTTTAATTTTGTGAGCATAAATACATGCTTTATTTAGCATCCATCCATCCTACATGGTGCCAATGATTAAAAATACACCACATCATCAAATTAATAATATACTGCATTTTCAATAGTCTGATACCGTGCATCAAATATACTTAAAAAAAAAAAATTATTATAACACTATTAAAGTATTGGTAAAAAAAACTTAATTACAATAATTACAAGCCAATTTGTGTAGTAATATTTATAATAATTAAACAAATCAACAACCTTTTTTTTTTAGTGTTTTAATACAATATAAAACAATGTTGCATTAATTTAAATTCCTATTTTAAAAGTATTGACATTTTTAGGTAGAAAAAAATACCATATTATTAATAAATTTGCAAGCCTAATTGTGCATTAAAATTTGTAATCATCTGTGGCGTTTCCATGTAGAAATATGAGAAGGTGGTTTTGTTTTTATTTGCTGCTTTGGCTGGGATTTTAAGGTGCTATATCAAAGTTGGTGGTGAAAAGGAAGGAAAAGGATTAATAGAAAGGTACATTTATTTATATATATAAATTGAAGAGGATCTAATTAAGTAATTAAATTAAATTGCTTAGATTTTAAGGAAATGGCACAATCCATTCTTGTTTGACCCGTATCTTAAGGCAAACAAGTCGCACCGTTGTTCTCTCATCCCCAACCTAACTTTCTCTCGTTTTCATTCACTACTCCCTCTGCAGCCAATTCCAGAAAACCAAGTTGATTCCTCCATCTCTAAATGCAGATCATGCAGTCAAATTCTTAACTTTCTATTTCTAAATAAAAGAAAGAGAGAAAGAAAAGAGAACACCTCTTAATAATTTTTATGGTCTTCAAAAACCATACATTTTCAACCATTTTACACCAAACAAACATTCGTTTCAAATCTTTCTATATATTTAGGTCAAAATATAAGGGTAACCCGATATCAGAAACAACCTGTAGCTGTTCTGTACATGAATTTGGAGCTTAACTGTATCTATCAAGTATCATCGATATTTATTGGTTCTTCATTGCCCCAAACTCTTTGAAATTTTTTATTATTTTTGCTGTTCAATCTCAGTGGTTTGGTTTCCTCAGACGAACGAATTAAAAAAATCAGCAGTTTGGTGTTGATGATGGAGTGACTTTAGGCAGTCAAATTGAGAAGTAACTGTCCAATTAAAAGCTGTTTGAATTCCTGCTTGTGGTAGATTCGATTCGGGTTGATTTTTTCTCTTAATATGGTGGTTTTCGTAATGGCATGCAAGTTCTATGTTCATATTTTGTACAATTAAATTTAGACTAAAATTTATTAATTTGAAGATTATTTTGTGTTACTAACGTCTATTAAAATTAATTTTTAAAAAATTTATCTCAAATTAATAATGTGGTTTTCATTTATACATATTTTTTAAATAATTTTCTGTATTAATGTTTAGAATTACTACTTAACCATATATCAAGTTGCTGCATTAGAATTTGTTCCTGAATTAATATTTAACAAAAGAAAAAAAAAATTAATTTAAAAAATTTTCCGAATGTTATGTAAGTTTAAAATCAAATAAGGTGTAATCAATATGTTTAATATTTTTTAAGGACTATTCTAATAGAAATTTCTAATATTTTTTAAGGACTATTCTAATAGAAATTTCATCTTTTCGGTAAAAGCATTTTTTTATACCAATTAAACAACATTGCAATACCTTTCGATCTCAAAAAAATATATTTTTTATTTATTTTAACTGAACATAAGAATGTAATAAATATATAAAAAAAAGGTACTTTGAAGTTTAAAAAATGGGCCTATAATATATTCACCACACACCCAAAATATCATATGACAATATAATGCTTTGAATCGAAGAAAACAGATACGGTAGAGCTAGTTTTTATAATATACAGAAGTCAAAACGTAAAAATTTTAAAATTAAAAGATCTAAAATAATATTATTTTTTATTTTTTAAAAAATTAATTAATAAAATATACTAAATTTAAAAATAAATAAATTAAGTCTGCAGAGGCTGGAGTCCATATAGAGATACCTGAAAGTATATCTCTCGAAATGAAATAAACAATTCCAAGGAGACGGACATTTTCATGTAATTAAATGAAGTACCGTTAAGAAAGGAAACATTTAATGCACTTAGTATAGAAAGATAAAATAATATAATCTCCGGAATCCTGTGTATGCCATGCGTACGCAATTAATTAATTGCTGCCTGCCATGTAACTAAAATATTATAATATAAATATAAATTATTTTTATAAAAAAAATTATTTAAAATTAGACTAATTAAATATAAAATATTTTTAAATATTTATATAATTTTTATTTAAATTAGTTTAATTAAATTAATTATTAAATATA
This sequence comes from Trichilia hirta, assembly GCA_035221805.1. Taxonomy (NCBI): domain Eukaryota; kingdom Viridiplantae; phylum Streptophyta; class Magnoliopsida; order Sapindales; family Meliaceae; genus Trichilia; species Trichilia hirta. The sequence goes on along the minus strand of JAWDEX010167759.1, from coordinate 11,780 downwards.
TTAAATTTTAATAATAAGAATCAACCCAATCATCTCCCGCCTCAAACATATTTTATTAATAATGATTCAACTTTTTCATATCATATTTTATTTATTTTTTATTCAATCTTATTTAAATTTTAATTACATTATTTAAGATTAATTTCAAATTTTTATTATTTATATAAAAATATTTCTTAAAATCATATTTTGAAAAATATGTTCTTTCCTACTTTCTTAAAATCTGTCGTGAAGTGATTGATTTTGTCAAAAGTAATTTTAAAAAAAAATACCAAACAGTTTAAATTTTAAATTTCTTATATTATTTTAAGATATTTTATTATTTAAATTAACTAATGCTCGTTAGCATATTAATTTTGTTTAATAGTATAGAATGTTTTGTTCAATTAGATATCACCTAGGACTAGTCAAACGCATAAAATTTCTCTTAGTGGCTTAACTAATTTGACCGTCTTTTCACTAAATATGGATAAATTTGCGTTTAAATTTACTTGTTAGGACTTGGAAATGTGTCTAATACGTAGATTTATAAATTGTTTTTTATTTCTGACACAAGTCACAATTAAATATTTTTGTTAGAATTAAACGTTTTAATACATTATTCCCAAAAGTTTTTGCAAGGAGAATCAAATTAATAATTATTATTAAAGTAACGTTAGGTAATACTAGAATTTTGTCTACTTCTTCTTCTTTTTATTTTTTTTTGTGTGTGTGTGTATACATATAGACTTTAGGGAATTGTCATTTTTATCTTTAACTTTTCCAGATAAAATATAGATCACCGTCTATACCTAAGTAAGGTCCAACGGGATTAATTACGCCCAGGCACAGGCACTCGGTAGGACACAGGCAGCAACGCACCAAAGAATGAAGCCCAACGCTTTAGGCTTTGCTTTGAGCACTGTAAATATTGTAGAGAGCTGATATTTATACCCCTCTTTATTTTGTTTAGCACCCACTTTTGTTAATCAAATCCTATAAAAATCATGATTTTATAAATTAATTTAGATATTAACAAATTCACTCTATTATAAAATAAATTAATATCAATCATTTTATAAAAAATTATATCTCTAATATTACTGATTGCATAATTTTTTATTTTTTACTTTAAGATATTATAAATATTAAAAATATATATTTTAATCAGGAAAAGTTTTTACGGTACCTAAAAATGTGGTATATTTTTTTTAAATTAATACATATATTAATTTAATTAAAAGTTATTGATTTTTTATTATTTATCAATGATGAAATTTTGATTATTGAAAAGTTTAATAGATGATCTTTGATTATAAAAAATTTAAAGAAAAAATATCATAATTCAGTTATTGGGGAACAAAATAATGTTTATATTATTATTGTAATTATTATAAAAGATTTATCAATACACATTTGAATGTGATAAAATATTGAAAAACGTTTAAGTACAAAAATCATCAAAATTTTAATTATTTTTTAAAAATTATATAATTAATAGATTATGAAAAATATCACTTTAATTTATGATAAGGTTGTTTTATTATTATACAAATAAATTTATAAAATATTATAATTTTTTAATTTCTAAGATGGTTTTATTAATTACACGACGTGGCATGCAAAAATCACCGCTCTATTTTTTATTATAATAATATTTTTCTTTTAGACCCAAATAATAATAAAGAAAGAAAGAAAAATCTTTTCTTTTATTTATAGTTAAATATATTGTTCTACGAAAGTTTTTTTTACTTAAAAATATGGGATTGATGTAACGGATCTCAGATTATACACAATAATTTATCCGTACATTTTGGATGGCCTTATCTAAAGTTAACTTCTCTTATACTATTTTAGTTTGTTTCACAGAGTTCCGCCTGTTTTGACTTTATTACGAAGATATCTCAATTTTTCAGCCTGATATATATACTAGTAAGCTTCGAAGCCAAATTCAATTTCAACCTTCTGATGGAGCTAAAACGATTTGATTAAGACGATGTTTTAAAAATAGATTATTTAATATAAATTAATATTAATAATCATATAATCTATCTATATAAATAAATACATTCATCCAATACGTTATGGTTAAAAATCATTTATACAAAAATATTTATAAATTACGTTTAATTACTGAATTGATTTGATTAAGTAATTTGCTATTAATAACTCAATTTCTGGGCCCACTCATTCTCTTTAAGATGAAATAAATCTAACCTGGTTTTGGCTAAAGATTTAAAACGTTTGACCATCCTGAATACGAATTCTATTTTGGCCCGGTCGTGAAAATGAATGCTAAGTAACGACAAATATTGCCGTGCCGCTGCGGTCTGCTGTCTGCACATGCTTGTAATTAAGACGAGAGCCATGACAAGAGAGAAGCTTTCGCCCTTGTAATGAAGTCATAAACAAATAGAAGTAACGATTCATCGCTTTCTCACTGAGAGTCTTCACAGACAATTTAATAATTGGATTGATCATTCATTAAATACGGATCCATGCAAAACAACAACGCTAATAAAGTACAGAGAAAAAGGCTGAAGCAAAGAAAATTAAATTAAATCATTATTTATTATATATGATATTTCCCTTCTTCTTTTTTACGTTAATACTCATATTTTAGTCAAAATTTAATTTAATTTAATTAATATAATTGATGTCAAGAACTAACATATAAATTTTATTTTATTTTTTAACAACTACTAACGTAATTAAGAGAATTATTAGTTAGTTGTAGTTAGTTTTAACCAAATATAGGCATTTAGACAAAAATTTCTATTCTTTAAAATGGAAGCCTATTATCCTAAAAGTACATTCTAACAAAGTTCAGAAAAATCATTACTGCTACAAACTCCAAAGTGCAAACAGTGGGATCTTTGGCATTGCTGAAAACAAAAAAGAAAAAAGAAAAAAAAATGTCTTTCCTCTAACATATTAATTACTATATGCAATAGTACTGCTTGAAAAAGAAAAACAATAATTAATTACGTACAAATTAATTTAGAAACTGGACAACAGCAAGTAGAAACTTAATTCGTTCGGAATACCATGGAAATAATTGTTGAACAAATTTGTTCAACGAATTATAAAGCAGTCCAAAGATTCTACATGATACTGATCGAAGACAGGAAAAATATAGAAAAGATGGTTAGGTAATCTCTGAGGCCTAAGCAGTACCTTGACCTGATCCATGTCCTACTATTGACAGCAAAGCATTCTTCATGTTCCCCATGGAATAGCAGCTTCGAGATATTCTGAAACTTCTGCGTTTTCCAAGTGTTGAAGTTGGAGATCCAGGGCTTAGATTATTATCTTCATCATCGTCTGTACCATAATGGATAGGCAAGGTTGAACAGGAAAACTTGCATCTGTGAAATTTCGAGTTCTTTGAATTACTCCGTGGCAATGAAGACGACGACGACGACGACGAAGATGATGAAGTACAAGACCAAGAAGATGAGGGTGAAACGTGGTTCTTCTTTGTTGACCTGGACCTGGAGAAAATGTGGCTTAAGCGATTTGGTTTCAGGTTTTTCTGAATAGTTTTGGACTTAAAAGTGGATTGAGACGACGGTGGTGGTGTTAAGGGCGGGAGAGAATTGTCACTGAACAGTATATGCTTAGGAGTTCCAGGCTGAGATTCCCAGACAAAGGGAATAGCACCGGAAGCTCGGCCGTAGTAAACTCTGGAAGAAGAGTTGGCCATGGAAGTATCCTTGGACATAAGCCTGGAGAAAAATTTGTCATCCTGTTTGATTTTGAGGGATTTCTGAGGAATTTCATGGCTACTAATACCATTTACCATTTCGGATGGATTTTGGAAATCTTTGTTGTTCCCTGCAACCTTCCGTTTTGCAAGATGTGAAGATTCGAGATCCGAAGATGAAGGTGGAATAAAGAACATAGAATAGTACAAATTAATACTAGTTCTCTGGGCTCTCTACTCGCTGAGTCTGAGGGAATCTTCCGAAATATAATTTAAGGTTCCTATACTCGTTTATTTAATAACTCAAGGCTCCAAATTATGGTATGATGTCAGGTGCCAAGACGGGCTTAAAATAAATGCAGTAGGTCTTGCGGCTAGATCAAAGGGTCATATTAATCGATAATTATCGATTCGACGTTTCGTATTATTCATGGAAATTGTTGAATAAAATCAAATTCTATAGGTATCTATTTTGAAAATAATTGATTATGTCAGTTATTTTATAATAATCTGTTATGATAAAATATTTTTTTAATAAATTGAATAGAATGGATATGTGTGTTACAAGTATGATGACAGATGGAAGTAATTAATAAAGTAGATGCATATTAATAAAGTGAGAGGAAGAAATAGTTGGGAGAGACGAGTGTGAAGAAATATGGATCGAGCTTTGAGAGGGTAATAAATGATATGTTGTCGTGGTCCATGAGAAAGTATGTAATTTTAATTTAATGTTGTGGTTGCAGAGAAAGTGTATATGATCCTATTGCTGGTGAGGCTGGGCGGGAAATAAATATTATTTACTCGAGGTTAGAGTAGCTTTGAGTTCTTGTGGAGGCAATTGGGTCCTTAGGTGGATTCATTGGATCAAGCGTCGGGGACCACGAATGCGCCATGGTCCGCATGGGCTGGACCATCTTGCTTTAAATTTAAGGAGAGAGAGACATTAATAATAAAAAAAATAAACATAACAATCACTTTATATGCGATTGTTTTAAATGAATAATTGTCACATTAGTTGTGATATAAAATTTGCGAGTTAAATGTATATAAATAATTGCATCAAGTGGTGTGTTCCATTGCACAATTACATGATTATAATTTTAATTTATAAAAATAAAAAATAAAAAATTTATCGATGTGAAAAAGTATCAAAGGTTATTATTTGTATTTCATTAATTATATTAGTTGGATGACGGCAGTTCATGACCCCCAGTATGTCAAGTACGTGTAAAAAGCATCTATAACACAACACAACACAACAAAGATGTTAATATGTTGCGGAGAGGGGGCGCGTGAAATCCCAATTAATTACGAGTTGTTAGAATTAATCAATTGATTTTTTAAAGTCTTATTAATAATTATAAGACATGTTAGTTGAAGATCATTATTAATTATTATAATTTAAGGATTACCCAATTTGCTTAAGAATAGACGTTAATCGATTAACATAGCAACGTTCATTTGTGATACTTGCTATGAGTTGTTGAAACATTTTATTTAACACCCACAAATTATGAAATGTGAAGACAATAATATGAATATTTTTTAAGATCTATTATTACAATTTTATGAATAATATTAAAATTAATAGTTTTTTCTAAATTATAAGTACTTAATTTAGTTTTTTTTCAAAGAAATTTAAAAATATTATGTGTGTTGAATAATTAAGCTGAAATAGTCTAATTATGTCGAGAGATTATCGAATGTAATCCTTCCATATTCAACTTGTCGCGGTTAATCATTTTGACAAAAGCTGTGAGTTCAAGTATTAATATCGTAAGGTGTTGTAGAAAAATAATTATATTACAAATCCAATAATAGTAATATTAGGATATAAATTTTTGACAAGAATTAATGTGATTATTTTGTATAATTATTAAATTTTTTATATTTTTATAAAAATAGTAAAAGAAAATAAATCAATTTGTAAAAGAAAATTTTACATAAGAATTATATGCCTGATAATATTTTTATATTAACATTATTGTGTACGTAAACAATGTATTTTGTGTTACAACTTAGAGAGTAATTTCTACTCCAACAAAAATATTTTTATTTAAAAATAATTATTTTACTAATTATACTTGTAATTTTATTAACTATTATTCAGTAAAAATCGTGATAAAATTTTTCGATATCTCAAAATATATTATATTTTTTTATTAAATAACTTTCTTAAAACTATCTTAACAATAATTTTCTCCAATTATAAAGATACCATTGATTTTTTAAAGAATTATCTTATTTATATTTATCTTTAATTTTAAAAAATACGTTAATCATTTTTTATATGTAACAATAAAATAACTAAAACAGACAATAATCTTCACAATTCAATGCGATTGAAGTTTAAAATTTCGACCTCTCGTATCATTCCAAATAATTTTACCAGTTCACCCAATTATATTTCTTTAACATACCCAATATTTCTTTAATCGAATTAACTTATTTCAAAAGTGAAAACCATCATAATTATTTTTTTACATCTAACAAATCACTTGCATGAAAACGATGTCGTTCAGTGGCATGATTACGCATTTAACTTTTCCAAAAGGTCAAGCATAACCGTAACTGCCATTACCAACACCTTTACGAAAACCGCAATTAGCGGCCAAAATTAATGAACTAGTCAACTACATTAGCAAAATCCAATCTCAGAACAACTCGCCATGTGTAAAACACACCATTAGCCAAGCTCATTTAAACTCAATCAGCATATTTTGACTTCAACTCCTTAATCCAATCGTGGCTAACCACGTCGATATCATCGACTGCATCCTCCCACGCACCCTCGATGTATCGACCTGCAGAAAGCTCCCTCTGCCACCTTTTCTCTCTCCTCCGAGTGCCCTAAACAAAATCATCACGCGAACACACACATAAAGTCTAGAACTTCACTTTTGATCACGTCCTTTACTTTCTAAAGCGAAAACAGTAAAATGCTTCCCTTTTAAAAGCCCTAAACTTCAAACAATTCACTACTCAAACATAAGGTTTTTGCTTACGGAGGAGAGAGTCATGGATTCTGTCCACGAACCGGTTCCGGGGACTCCGGGGATCCGCGAAGTGAGGTCCGAAACTGTGTCTGAGAGTTTCGGACCTTGCGAAATGGGTGGTGGAGTCGTTGGTGCGAATTTTGGAATAAGGAAGGTTGGATTGCGAGCTGAGATTGATACTTCACCGCCGTTCGGATCGGTTAAAGAGGCAGTGACGCGGTTCGGAGGAAGCGAGTCTTGGCCGCCACTTTATAAACTCGGAGAATATGTAAGCGTTTTCAAGTGTTTCTTGTTTAGTTATTTGTTTTTTAATTATATGTTAACGCAGTTCAAAAAAAGAAAAGTCATATGTTAATGGCACGTCGTTCGCTCTATGGAAACGTGGATTACTTTCTATAGGAATTGCATAAAACAGTTGTTTTCCGTGTCTTGTAAGCGTAGTTGTTTTCTGACTGGTTCAAATTTTAGATGTTTTAGTTCTCATTGAAGATCAAGTGTTTTTATACATGCCCTCAGTGTCACTCTTAAATTTCCATTCGTCCACTTAAGAAATTGAAAACAACCAGTTTCTTTTAAGGAAAATCTCGGAATGGAACATGCTTTGATTAATTCTGTTATAGTACAGTTGAGATTTTACGTCACCATTATCTGCTCTCAAAAATCGAGAGAACTCTGCTTTTGTTTATAGGATCGAACTTACTCTATGAAAACAACTTTTTGAGGCAGCGACGCCAACCAGGCATCCACTTGAACATTGAATGTGAAGTCTCCTGTTTACTCCCTTATAATTTTAAAATATTACAAATATTTTTAGTTTTTTTCATAAATATCTCTAAAATTTAAAATTAATAACAAATATTTTATATAGTATTATTTTGTTAATTAATTTATTTTTATACTATAATTACTATTATACCCAAGTATGCTTCAAATTATAAGAATGTAATAGTAATTTATTATCAGCTTCAAATTTTAGAGCGACATCTATTATGAAAAAAGTAAAGGAATCTGCAATTTCATAAAACTTATTTGTCATTTCCCAGTTCCCTACTTGTACTGTATAATTGCTAAGAAAATTGAATTCTAGTATTCGTAATTAATTCTCCTTTGAGGATTCTGACAATGTGAAGTCAAAATTTGGCAATCATGGTGCATATTTAATACAATTAAAATAAAGGCTTCACGCTTTCTTTCTCCTGCCATTGATTTGTCGTAAGCAGAATGGTGTTGAGGAGTTCGACATAAAGAAAGTGGAGGAACAGGCAGCAGAGTTGGAGAAGGATTTGATAATGAAAGAATTGGAGACTCTTGATGTGTTGGAAGAACTTGGAACCACAAAGAAAATTGTGGAACAGTTAAAGCTACAGCTACAGAAGGAAGCCCTGAAATGCTTGACAACCCCAGACATCAAAGAAATGAACAAGGAACATCAGAGAAATTGTAGTAACAGTTATGAGCAGACCGCGGTGGGAAGTTCAAGTCCTTGCCCTGTATCATCTCCAGATTTGATTTTAATGGAGTTGAAGCAAGCAAAATTAAACCTTGGTAGAACTATAAATGATCTTGGAGTGATTCAAACTTCTGTCGAATCATTGAACAAGAGGACGAAGAAGGAGAAAACTTTACTCGAAAAGGCACGCGAGAGGCTGACATCAAAGTTTGCCGGGGTGTCAACTCTAGAAGAGGAGCTAAAGCAAGTGAGAGAGAAGCCACGGATAGATCTCCACGAAGAAAAGAAGAATTTCCAAATGAATTCACACAGAGAGCAATCGAAGAAATTAGCTGAAGATTCAAAAGCAATGTTGGGGAATGAACAGACAAATGCTTGTATAAAGACAGCTGAAATGAGATGGGTCGCAGCTATAAAGATGGAAGAAGCAGCAAAAGCAGCAGAGGCACTTGCTCTTGCTGAAATAAAAGCTTTATCGAGCAATTACAAGACTTCAGGATCCTATTTTCTACCAGAACCTGAAGGGAAATCTCCTATGTCTTTCAAGACTCTAAAAACTGATCAGGGATATCCCAAGAAGAAAGTTGCACTGGCACATGCCGTCCAACAACTTGAGGAAGCAAATATTTCTAAACTTGCTATTCTGAAAATGGTGGAAGAAGCTGTAGAGGAAGTTAAACACAGCAAACAAGCCTTAGAAGATGCTCTTAACAGAGTTGAAATTGCAAACAGAAGGCAACTTGCTGCGGGAGAAGCGCTTCGCAGATGGGAACCAGATTGTAACAAGAAGTTTCAGGGACAGGCAATGTATAGCCCAGCCAGGTTCAATATTATCCATCCCTCTGAATATCATCAGCAGAATTCTCCGCTGAGTGAAGTGAGCAAAATCCAGCTTGTCAGTGATGAGCCAAAGCCAGTTTTAAGGCCAACCGTTTCCATGCGAGATATATTAAGTAGAAAACAAGTTCGTCCAGAAGAATGTGTTGTGAGAAGGCAAGCTGAAGGACCCACTGCAGAAAGACAGAAAGTAGCATTGAGTCAAATGCTTCAGGAATTAAGGGAAGATCTAACATATCCCAAAAAAAATGAAACGGATTGTGATGATCAACAAAAGCAGTTCTTGACACAGAGGAGGAAGTTTGGATTCATCCACATATCACTTCCTTTGACAAAGCAAAGTAAGAAGAAAATGCAAGGTTTACAGGCCATGTGATCATGATACAGAGAAGATCTATGAGGATTTGGTTCTATGTTTTTTGTGGATTCATTTGAAATTTCTTTGTTGTAAAGCTGTTTCATTGGGAGTTTGTTATGTGATCTTGCTTGATCACAATTGGTTTGATAAGATGGTTTGTTTGTAATCTCTGACGAGTGAAAATTGTTGTGGGAGGTAAAGATATGTAATCTTCCTCAGTTTATTGAAAGTTTTAGAAATATAATATATGCGATTGTTATTCATTTGTAAATGTTGCCATCTTTGATGCAATATGATTACAAATAGTTATCTATAGTTTGATGTGTAATTCACTGTATAATGAGCAATACTATCTTTTGCCATTTTAACGATATTTATGGAAATATTCAATGATTATGACACATAAAAGAAACTATGCTCATAAGAAGAGTAACAATTTTGTTTTATGATTACAATGAATATGAATGAATGATTAAGATTAAAAATTCTCTCTCTTACACAATAATGTCAATGATGAGGGAGAAATAAAAATTATGACAATTAAATAGTACTAAAAGAATTGATTTTGAATTTACTCGTAATTTAATGAAATAAATTGCTCTAATAAATTTTTTGAGCACTAAAATGCTCACTAAACTTAAAATTTAAACATATATTATCACATCAATTATTTGATTACCCATATTAAACGTGTATTGTTAATAAGTAGGTTAGAATTGAAGTATATAATTATGTGAATATATATAGTTTTTTTTTAATATCTAGATTAGAATTTTATTTTTTAAATTAAAATTATAAAAAAGAATTAAGTATTAAAATACAAGAAATAAAGATTACAATTAAAAGAGTTGAAAGCAAAAAAAAACATACCTTTATAGCTGATTGCACTGAAGAAATAGAGGATGGGATCTACTATTTTCTTTACCCAAAAAGATGAAACTCTATCGTAGCCTTTAAGCTAAGAAATCTGATTGGATCAAAAAAAAAAAAAAGAAAAGCTCAATTCCATCAAAATTTTGCTTTTTCAGGACCAAATCCGCGTCCCTCTTTTCTAAATCTCAAATACACGTTTACCCTTGAAAGAGCAAATTATTATTGCTAAGAAATAAGAACCCATGAAAATTCAAAACGGCACACTTGGAAGAGTTTGCCGGGCTTGCAATCACTCCTCGCCGAACGGTTATTTATTTGTTGTACTAGGAATGAATACAATTAATTTCATTAATTGTTCGGATCAACGAAAGTCTACACAACTACCACTTTCCAACGTGTCGATTTCTGGTTCGTCCGTCATTTACCTTATTATTTTAAATAAATTTGTGTAATGCGCCAGGAAACTTGATGGCTTTGGGGTTAGCGGCAGAATTCCATTCACACCTTAATTTATTTTTTTATTCGCCATCAGTTTGGCCCACGCAAAATTGTACAAAACGGCGCATTTCGGCGTCACTCTGTTTACTAACATGCGTATAAACTTACAATTGATGGTTACGGAGAAAGACAAACGCCTCTCTGTTTTGGAAAACTGTCATTTACTGTTTAATATTTATAACAAATATATTTTTTTAATTTTTAAAAATATTATTTATTCCTTTATTAAAATATTTACAACAAATACTTTGATAATCTACAAAAATAAAAAACACTCTCTCTCAATAAAAACAAAAATACTATATACTAATTTTAATCTCTCTAAAGTGATATTAATTTTTATTATATAAGTTTTTAAAAATTTTAAATTATTAAATTAAGATATGAGATATTTATTTACATTAAATAATCATTATTTAAATTAATAAATTAATAAATTATTTTTTTAAATATAATTCTTAAGATTATATAAAATTGATAAATTATTAAATTATTTTTTAAAAAAATAAAAAAATTTTAAATTTTTAATACTTATTCTTATTTAAATTTTATTTTTAATTATTAATTCTAATTCTAATTTATTTTATTTAATTTTTATAGTATATTTAATAATTTAGATCAAATTAAACTCATAATTTACAAATTTATCTATAATTTATACTATTTTAAAATTAAATTTATTAATTTAAACTTTATAAATTATATTACAAACTATTTAGATTAAACTTATTAAATATATAGAATAACTATAATATTTATATTATAAAAATTTAATTTGTAATTTTATATTCATAAATATTTTTAAAAACGAATTTATCAAATACTAATTTAAAGATAAATAGCACGCTTAAATATTATACAAAATATGTCTACATTAAAGGAATACATATTTTATATGAAAACGTTATGTGACCATAGTATTCAAAGACTATATGATGCCAAAACTATAAGAATTTACTATTGCTTCATTCCAATATATAGTAACAATAAATATGTAATATTCTGGTCCTAAAAGTGTAAAAAGTGAAACTAGAATAAGAATATTTGAGTAAGAAATGGCTTTTGATAGACTTAAGAATA
>JAWDEX010167749.1:0-16690 GCA_035221805.1 Trichilia hirta | reverse complement strand
CAATGTATTCCAATAATATGCAAGTTTCTATGTAATTATTAGAGTAAACGTTTTTTTATAAAGATAAAATTTGTTACAATTAACTGCAAGTTACTGTGTGATTATTCGGATAAATTTTTTCTTAATAATAGAAATCAACCATAATATATTATGGATTACAACCTAGGAAATTAATACTTGATGTGAAAACTTGTTAGAATTCTACTTATTAGATTTTGAAATCTTTTGTGAATTATAGCGATATCATTACTAATTATAATATTAAAAAACTTTATAATAGTTGTATTGCTCTTGTCGATTGGAATATGACATTTATTTTTATGAATTTTTTAAAAATATTTTATAAAGTGACATTATCATGTTTATGTGTTTATTCTTTTATTGCTTACTATGTTTTGAATCAGTTATATGATATTAGTTTTATTTTCGTTCATTATAGGGATGTTAATGAGTTTAGATTGATTTATTCTAGTATAAAAGAGAAATTTAAAAAAATATTAAAAGGATGTTCCTAAATTATTTGTATATACAGTAGTGATGGATTTTAGAATAAATTTTTCAGGTGCTATTGCATTAATTGATAAAATTGCAAAAATTTTAAATGTCATATTTGATGTAAATAACTAATATTAGAAATTTTTTTTAAATAATGTTTATGTTCAATATCAAAATATGGTAGGAATAAATATACAAACTCTTGATTATAGTAATGAGCCTGTAATTAATACTCTTTCAAAAAAATTTTGAGCTGGGTTAGCAGAAGGCAAATAAATAGTTCTTATAATACCTTTCATGAATTAACAAAATATATTTCTATGGATTATTGTAAATTGTTGACTCTTAAAGTAAAAAAAAAAAAAAATTTAATATTTTGCAATGTTATGAAAAACAAATGAAAATTTTTTTTCGATGCTATCAACTACGGCTCATGATTTACTAAATTCTCTGGTGTCTACAATAGCATCAAATTTGTTTTTAGTGCAAGGAATAAGGTGTTGGATAAAAGGAGATTAAGGTTATCACCAAAAATTTTAAATTGCTTAATATGCTTAAAAGATTAGGAGAATGTAGAAGACTGAATTTAAAACTTAAGTGATAAAATTAATGTAAAAGATAAATTGTTAAATATTGATAAAAATTATTTTATTTAAATTTCATTAGTTTGTGACTTGGTTGCTGAAAAATCAGTTTTGACTTCTTGATTATTTGTAATTTTAATATAAAATAATTGATTAGATGAAGTACAAATGATAGATAATTTAGTAAGTGCCAACCTAATTTCATTGAAATGTGCTATAACGATAATAATGCAAATTTAGCCTTTTTTTTTTCCAGTAAGTTATCATTTGTTTCGTGTAATTAAAATTAAATGTATATTTAAGGTAGTAGAGAGTATTGTTTAGTTGTCAGAAACTCGTGATACATGAAATATGTTTGATTGTGTCTAATTTATAATAATGAATTATATCAATTTATTATTATTATTATTATTTAAATTCTATGGGCTATGATTGGGTCAAGCCGAGGCGTTTTGCAAAATGAAGCCCCACAAGCCGTTCCAAGCCGGAATCAATCACAGGCTTGTCTGATGCTTGGTCAGTGGGTATAGCCTCTCGCTTAGCATGATCTACCAAATAAATAGTACCATGTTGGGCATTTACTATTCACAGGCCAGCCCTGCTCATCGCCACCTCTACGAAATTTATGAATTTTACTCAAAAAAGTTAGTATTATTAAATAGAATTTTTTTTTTTTTGATAACGAGAAAATTCTTATACTCAGCTATCACTACGACGATTGGCCATACACGAATCAGGTACTCACTTCTTTTGAGTACGTATTCGCAGATCATACAGCACCTGTCCTGAATCAATTAAGATCATGTACAGGGACTACACTGCAGTGGTACCAAGTACAGGATAAAACCCCGGCTGCACCAGACTCTTACACCTGAATGCATTCCAAGAAGTTCGAACCCAGGACCAGCACAAATGCCCCGCCAGGATGGAACCACTCGGGTACACCCAATGGGTGCTCATCTTTTGATCTTTATCATTTATTAGTTTTATTCTATTATAACATGTTTCAAACTCAATTAGGATTGACATAATATATGCTATTTTATGATTATGCAAGTCAGTTCAGCTGTTACAGGTGAATCCAGCTCCCAACTGTCATCAGCAACTCGTACAAGGGCGTTAGTTGCCTAATACAACTTTGTCATAACTAACTTTTGTAGTTTTACCCCTTCTTGTGTATTAACACTATTGCAACAATTTACAGCTGCACTGCATTGAGTTGAATATCTTAATTACTAAAACAACTCCAGCACATCGTCTAAGCATATAACTATCAACAATCAAGTCAGGTGATGAAGTGTTTGCAACAAGATCAGATTGTACTATCATATTGTTTTTGGGGAGTTCAAATGATATGGCGTCTGTTCCACAATCCTGAACTAAGTGAAGCATCATCTTCCAAGTCCAAATCATAGAAACTGTTCTGTCTTTTGAAAAAACTATTGAACTTCTTTTGGAACTCGTATATTTATTTTGTCTTTAAATGCAAGGTTGGTAAGCCTTGCTAAACATATGCTGCATTGAACTTTTAGGAACCTTTTTGTTTGAATACAATGCTGGAGGTTATTATTTTTGCATCATTTAGTTATGCCATTAAATTAGCTGAAGTTTGCTACTATAGGAGGCATGTTAGAATTGTATTATGTTTGAAAAAGTATACAGTCTAAACCTTTTATATAAGATCATTTCTTCACACCACTTACAAACATGCAAAACGAAATCACAAATACTACTATATTTTGACTCGTTATAAGCCATTCCCCACTTGACTTATCCCACAGACATAATTTTCTTCACTGTTACATTTATCTTATTTACTAAAATGTATACTTCTTGTAATATATGTCCTAAGTGGAAGTGTATTAATCTTTTTCAAACATTGCACCACCCTTGAAATATTGATCTGAAGGATACCAAAATCTGAATTAGGAGCATTTATCATAGCTGAAACAATCGTACAATTTGTTATTGTCTTTTTATTCAGAGATTCTACCTACTGCTATTTTATTACATATGTACATTTTATTTTCAAATTTTATAAGATTGCCATTCACTTTCCTTTTCCATTGTTTGCTTTTGAGTTTCCCTTCATTTATGCTTGGATTAAGCTTGATGATGCCATTGTTGAGATGAAGTTTTTTTTGTTGACTGTTAATGGTGTCCGATTTGAACAATAGTGATGAGATTGTCGTTGACTGGTATGTGTTTAAGCTTGTTAAGGTTGTGGTGCTGCAATGTTTAATAATAATGTTTGTTCTTATTTATGCTAGCATAATAAATTTTTCAGAGAAAACTTCTAATCTTTTGTGTTGTATGCATTACAGTTTTCAGTTGTGGAATTTATGTCACGAGAAAAAGGTTGCCAAAGCATTTCAGGCCAAATTGCCTGCAATATATGTACCCTGAGTTGCCTTCTTGGCAGGACACCTAGGAAACAACTTGGTGCCTTCCATTCAAAAGGCCTAACTGGTTATTGAAGCCGTTGGGACAGGGTGTTGGCTTCATTGTAAACACCTTCATAGTATTCTTGTGCATATTTGCACATCGACTTAATCAAACTACTAGGTGCTGCATGGGCATCCCATCACACAACCTTGTGACAGTATAAGAGCAGGTTGATTCACACAAGTTCGCCAGCACCCAGCCCCCGCTGAAGCCAGGACTCATTCTCTTTGAACACATAAAGACTATAGCAAGTATACACGACATGACTTATGTGGAAGAGGTGACTAAAGTTGAAGAATGCGGTTGCGAGGAATAACAAGTCTCATCATTGAGGCCCTGTAGCAAGTCTAAGGAACCAGTTGACAAGTCCTAGAGATTGTCATCTCAAGATTCGAGGAATAGCTCTCCAGCTTGGAATAATCTGTCTCATATATGGGTTACACAGCCGAAAATGCCACACAAAGCCTCAAAGAACTAGAGGTGAAGCAAGTACAACGTACATAAACCTTCAAGGGTTCCTTCAACGGGTTAAGTGGATCCATCTGAGCTGAAATTTGCACTATAAGAAAGCAATTCACTCACGAGCTTGCCGCCCTCCATAACCAAGTTGAGAAAGAAGTTAGCGCCTTCTGCGAGTAGCTCAGTTCCTTCTGTGAGCAGATAGAGGAAATGCAATTTGACTGGGCCTTGTACAAGCATATTGTTTCATTCGATGGCGTGGTCACCCGCGAAAGGTCTCACATTGACATTCCGAAGCCCAAGATGTTAGTGGGAAACAGGAATGGCGAAAGCTATATAATTTTTTTGGGGGACTTGAACAGTACTTCTAAGTCGTTGGCATCACCGACTATCCAACTAACGTAAACAATGTCGCTCTTTATCTTGCTGACGTTGCTATGTTGTGTTGAGGACTCGCGTGCAATGACATGAAGAGAGGCAAATGCACCATAGAATCATGGGACGATTTCAAGAAAGAAATCAATAAGCAATTCTACCCTGCAAAACTCTGAAATTGAGGCTGGAGCCCTACTTTGGCACCTAAAGCAAACTGAGAATGTTTGGGACTATGAGAAAGGATTCACTTGCTTGGTGCTTGAGATATTGGACATGTCTAACAAGGATTCTTTTTTATGGACATGCTCCAATATTGGGCCAAGATGGAGCTTAGGTGTCATGGTGTATAAGACCTTGTCTCCGTCGTTGCCGACGCCGAGTCTCTCGTAAACTTCACCAATAAGAAGAATGGCCACATACTGAAGGGATAAAAATAGTTATAATGGCAAAAGTGGGAGAGATTGAACCGAGCACAAAGGCAACCATTTACAAGGCAACAAGAACGGGGGCGACCAAAAGCATTCTAACAGCAAGAGCAAGAGAGAGCCATAAAGGTAAGCCCAAACAACCACCGAGTCTGTGCTTCATATGTGAAGGGCTACGTTGGAAGTGATTGTCTCAGAAAACGACCTCTTTGTCATGAACACCTCGAAGGAAAAGGCTCAAGACAAAGAGGTCTGCATAGATTCTCTCTAGTTTCTCAACACCTCACACTCATCATCAAGCACAGCTGAAAGGATGCAGTCAAACAACCCATTTTGCCCAAACCATCATCAAGGACTGGCTAATGTGAGCTTTGCTGATACTGGGGCAACACACAACTTCATATGTTTTGGAAGAGGCAAAGAAGCTCAACCTTGGGGTTATTAGAGAAGGCGGTGCAGTAAATGCCGTCAACTCACCAACCAAGGACATAATTAGCATTGCCAAACCCTTTTGCATAACCGTAGGTGAATGTAAAGAGACGCTCAATTTATCTATCATCCCTATAAATGACTACAAAGTAGTGCTAGGTTTGAATTTCTTTGATGGATTCAATGCTATTCTTCATCCTTCTGCCAACGCCATCTGCATCAACGAAGGGGATGCCTCCCCTGTAGTTCTTACAAAACGTGCTGTTGAGCCTGAGAAATGTCGGTGAAATTGTCATTGCCAGATTTATATTGGTGCAATAGATAGACAACTCCAACTCTGATTGTATGGTATGTTGTATTTGTAGAATAGACCAATGCAATTTATAAAATAGAGGAGATATCTATTAATTTAATTATTCTTCTATAAAAGGTGTGATATTAAAAATACTCCAGAAATGTGAAAATTTCTCTATTACGTAATTCTTATATTATATAATTGACACAGCATTTTTTATTGTGATCGTGGATATTGTTAAGGTACAACTGAGTTGAACAAAGAAATGTCGGTAAAATTATCATCATTGGATTTTTATGGATGTAATAGGTACAGACAAACCGGTCCCTAATTGTACGGTATGTTGTAATAGATCGAATTCTAATGCATTTGCAGCACTGCATTTTTTCTTCCAAACACGGTGTAATTTGAATTTTACTGACAATGGAAATCATATGATACTTTTAGTGAAATTGGACGTCGTGGGCATCATCTGTCAACATGTAGAGGCGTATCAGTGTAATTATTGTTTGACTGTTTCGAGTTACAACCATAAAACGGCGCCATATCATATAGGGGAGAAAAACAAAATCCATCCGATGGTTTGCCCAAACACTCCTTTCAGTATATTTACTAAATACTTTTTATATTTTTTCATAATAATAAATATTCCTTTATTTATAATTTTTTTATCATAATAAATATTTTTTCTATTAAAAATAAATATAAATATTTTTATCATACAAATCCTTAACTTTTATAATATAAATTTTTGTTTTATATCTTATAAATTTTTAAATTAAAATAATTAATTTTTTATAAAAAATTTTAAATATAATTTAAAATTTTAACACTTTATATTAAAAAATATATAAATTAATTTTTTAAAATTAAATTTAAAATTTTTTTTATTAGATATTCATAAAAAATTATTATTTTATTTTTATTTAGTAAAATTAATATTAAAAAATTATGAATATAAAATTATAAATTAAAATTTTTTATAGTTTAAAGTGCTATGGATTTTCAATAATTTAAATAAAATATTTAAAATATTTTTATTTAACTTTTAAAAATAAAAATAAAATAAATTTTTATAAATTTAAATTATAGAATAAAAATAAAATTTATAGTTAAATATAAATATAATAAATTAATTTTTTTATTTCACAATACTTTATACTAAAATAATTTATAATTTAATTTTTAAAAATAAATTTATTTTATATTGATAATGAATTTATTTTTATTTCACAATTTAAATTTATAAAAAATTTATTTTAATTTTTTAAAAATTAAACAAAATACTTTAAATATTTATATTTTATTGAGCATTATAATATTTTTACATTAAAAAAATTAATTTATAATTTTATATTTATCAGCTTTTTTGAAACAATTTATTAAATATAACATAAAAACTATAAATTTTATAAATTTAAACTATAAAGTAAAAGTAAATACAGAAATTTTTATAAATATAAAATAAAAATATTTTAAATTTAATTTTTAGAAATTAAATTATAAATTTTTTACTATAAAGTATCATAAAATGAAAAAGTAATTTATAATTTTGTATTTATATTTAATAAAATTATGAATTTATTTTTATTTTGTAATTTAAATTTATAAAAATTTATTATATTTTTATTTTTAAAAATTAAATAAAAATAATTTAAATATTTCATGTGAATTGTTGAATGACTGTAATACTTCATACTATAAAAAATTTTAATTTATAATTTTATTTCATAAATACTTTTAAAAAATTTATTAAATATAAATACAAAATTATAAATTAATTTTTTATTTTATAATATTTTATACTAAAAAAAATAATAATTTAATTTTTGAAAATTAAATCTAAAAGTTTTTTATTTTATATTTATAAAAATTTAATAGTTTATTATATTATATTTTTGATTTATAAAATTTTTAATTTTATATTTATATTTACTAAATTTCTTAAAAATGCTTATAAACATAAAGTTATAAATTAAATTTTTTAATGTACAAAGTATTATAGTTGTTTAATAATTTAAATAAAAATATTTAAATTATTTTTATTTAATTTTATGAAAAAACTAAAATAATTTTTTATAAATTTAATCATAAAATAAAAATAAATTCATAAATTTTTATAACTATAAAATAAAAAATTTTAAATTTAATTTTTAAAAATTAAATTATAAATTATTTTAGTATAAAATTTTATAAAATAAAAGTTAATTTTTAATTTATAATTTTTATCTATATTTTATATTTAACTGTAAATTTTTTTATTTTATAATTTAAATTTGTAAAATTTTTATTTTATTTTATTTTATTTTTAAAATTAAACAAAAATAATTTAAATATTGTATTTAAATTATTGAAAAATTATAATACTTTATACTATAAAAATTTAAATTTATAATTTTATAATTTGAAGTTTACAAAATAAAATTACATTGACAAGTTTTTATTAATATTAAATAAAAATATTTTAAATTTAATTTTAAAAATTAATTTATGTATTTTTTTAGTATGAAGTATTATAAATTAAATATTAAAATTTTAAATTATATTCAAAATATTTATAAGATAAAATGATATATATAATAAAAATATTTATTTTTTTAATAAGAGAAATATTTGCTATTTAAATAAAATAATTTTTTTTTTTAATTACAAACTTATTAAGAGGAGATATTTCTTATAAATAATTCCATTCAATTTCCCTTCCTCCATGTCACTCATTCTTTGTAATTTTAAAAAAATGTCGGCACCAAACGGAAATAACCAGAATTTACAGGCGGTATTTGTGAAAAGCCAATTCCATCCACTCCATAAATATCACCCTTTCGTGTTGGTCTCAATACGTTGTCTCCCCATAGAAGCCCTGCCTCCACAACAATCCAGAAACTCGTACCGCTATAAACGTCGCCGTTAAACTCTTCGATCTTATTCCATTTGAATCCTAATTTCTCTTTTTAAAAACTCTTCCCCTTTGTCTCTCTCTCTCTCTCTCTCTCCTTTACCCTTTCTCTATATAAGCTTGCTGCAGCCCTAATCGTTCATCATTTAACAATAATATTCTATTAATCTCTCTCTCTCTCTTTGCTGCATTTCGTGCAAATCTTCCTAACAGTCGTTATCAAATGTCGGAACTCTAAATATCGAATTCCGAGAAAATCTTTTATTTTATTTCGTTTTTTCATCATATAGATTGAGATTGTAAACTTGTTTTTGGTTGGTTTTAATTGGAATTTGCCGACTTCTAGATTTGAAAATATTGGACAACAATTCATCCCGGTCCTCCATTTCTGAACAACTGATATATTGCGCCCGCAATTCTGGACTTTATTGTCAATCGTACACCTGTGGCTGATCTAGGCAAATTACAGAGAAAAGAAAATGGTCGGTGGTGGCAGGAGAGACGAGGGATCAATGGTGATCAACAACACGAACGTGTTTGCAGCCCTGGAGACTCTACGGAAGAAGAAGAAGTCCGATAAAGAACGTGGTTCATCGAGAAGCAGGGGCAACGAGTCTTCTAAATCGCAGCTGCAGCAGAGCAAAGAGCCTGAGGATCCCCAGGTGTTCTGGGCTCCGTCCCCCTTAAAAGTTACGTCGTGGGCTGATGTTGATGACGATGATGATTATTACGCCACCACTGCTCCTCCCCCGTCCGTCTGGGGATCCTCTGACGTACCAGAGAGTCAAGAGGAGAAACCAACCAATGTTGAGGTGAGATGTTGCGTCGTTTAATTCATATATATGTATGCGTCTATTTAGGTATGCATGTAGAAAAGCTTTGCTTCACAATTTAATGTATACAATTGTTTTATTAAAATCTTTAGTCTTGTTCTTTCTAAAGATTTTTTCTGTTCATTCATTTTGAACAAAGAATTGTAAGTATCATGGAATTGATTGAAAAGGAAGCGGAGTAAATTATTTGCTGATATGCTTGAGTTATATAACAATATTTTGTGAAAAGAAGGATGTGATAGAATGTAATAATCGTCTTTTCTTTTTGTTATTTCTTCTTGCTTTGGTGTCTCTGATATCATAACTTGATTATCATGTAAGTTTTTTCTTTACGAGAGTTGAGCCTCTTGTGTCACGTCTGATGTGTGGAGAAGCCTCCATGTCACGTCTGATTTGTGGATATTGTCGAAGATGATGACACTGCTTGTCATGATGTACACTTTGTGATGGATGACATTGGTTTGTGATGGTAATCATATTTGGTTAATGTTAAATCTTTATATGGCCAGTTTTGTATGATAATAGATGCCTATTAAACTAGTTTATTTCATTTTTATGTATGGTAAATTTTCTATTTGTGATGGAATCTGCAGACAAAATTGTTAAAGTTTCTAATTCTGTATGTTATTGCAACTTAAATGAGACTTCCTTTTTTTTCTTTGCAAGTGATGAGACTCTTCTGTCATACTTATGTATGGAGGTGATAGTGATACCTTTATCATGCTGTATGCAAATGATTCTGTACTCCTGATTTGGGAATATATTGTGTTAAGATTTTACATAATCTGAGAGTTCTGCGGTGGTTGCAAAGAAAGGTATATATGAGAATTCTAGGAGTTTTCATGAGATTGTTGGAAGGATTGTGTGGTTGGACATTTCAAATTTATTTTGGTTTATGCATTGGTTGGAGAGGCTGAAAAAGAGCGTTTGGTAATTATGGAGCAAATGGAATTTCTGTTATTGAATGTTATACCTACCATTGTTTTTCATTGACTTACGCTCATTAATTTTACACTTTTGTATGTAGTAGTGTCCTATAACAGTTTGAATGCATGACAATTTTCACTTTGGGATCATAGGAAACTGAAAGTGAAGAAGATGTCCTAGATGAAGGTGATGATGACCTAGAGGAAGCGCATGATCATGAATCTGAGGTTCCTGTGCACCATGAGTCAGTGGTGAAGGCTCCTGAAGTTTCTGCACAACCTAAAGAGGCAGAAAGGCAACTCTCGAAAAAGGAGAGGAAGAAGAAGGAGCTGGCGGAGCTTGAGGCTCTTCTAGCTGATTTTGGAGTTGCACCCAAAGAGAGCAGTAATGGCCAAAATGAATCATGTGGTAATTTAGACCAGATATCTGCTAAATATTTTTTTAGCTTCTACTATTCAAGTCAAGAATTATGTCAGTGCTACCAATCCATGGCAGATAGAGAAGTTCTATTTATAGAGTGCTTATGGTTTTTTGCTTTTGGTCTTTAACCTTTCGTGGGAAAAAAGAATCCGCCTCTTAAGTTGATAAAAGTTACTCAATCCAAAATGTTTAGTTTTGGTCATTCGTGCTGCTACCTCTCCAGTTAGAAAATTTAAGGATGGGAAAAGAATATTAAATTGGGGTTTGAACTTTCTTCTCTGGTTCTCATCTTTCTTTTCCATACAAAATCTCTCATGTGCACATGCTGCCTGAAAGCTCACAAGTGCAACAAGCACTCTTTCGTGAAGATTAAAAATAACTATGATAATCTCACCTTTAACTAAAATTACCTTGTTAATGATATATCCATTAACAAGTACTGGTCTAGGTGTTTTAATTGAAAAGAATTATTTTAACTTGCAGAGGACAGGAAAGATGAGGAGCCCAACAGAGATGAAGAAAAGAAGGAAAATGCATCTGGGGAAACCAAAAGTGCTAAGAAGAAGAAAAAGAAGGATAAATCTTTGAAGCAGGATCATCTTAATAGTTCAGATGTCACTAATGGGCCAGATATAGCTGCTGCAGCTGAACAGGTAGAGGAGGATGCATCGACTGTTGTTGTGAAAGAACGGCTAAAGAAGGTGGCATCTTCGAAGAAGAAGAAGTCTAGTAAAGAGATGGATGCTGCTGCAAAAGCTGCGGCTCAAGAGGCTGCTGCAAGAAGTGCAAGGCTTGCTGCAGCTAAGAAAAAGGAGAAGAACCATTATAACCAGCAGCCTGTGCGGTAAAAGCCTTGTGTTTGGGCAGATATATGAACATTTATTTCTCGTTTTTCATACGTATATGACAATGAGAAATAAACAGTTACTCCTGGCTGTTGTTTTCTAAGAGATGAAATTTAAGAGGTATTGCCATGGATTAGAGAAAGATATGTATTGGCTTTTGGGTCTTGTTGTTTTGTTGTTATCATTGGACACATTGTTATGGCAGTTTTGTTTATGAAAATTCCTACTTGGACGGTACTTGTTCATAATTCTATTGCTTTCCAACTCGTTTTACTTACTGGTATCTTATTTCTCTGGTTTGTTGTTTGGGGATTTTATTTTGAATTTGTTGCACTGGCTTTGGCTTTACGGTGCTTAATAGTATTTCGTCATATGTGTTTCTCCAAAGATGATGAAAAAACTTTAATTAGAAAAAAAAAAAAAAAAAGAGATGACGTGTTATGATTAATTGACTTCATCTTCATCTGTAGGGATGGCAATTTCAAGCTATGAATATAAATAGTGAGATTGTATTTGCTTTGTCATTTTTTTTCATACTAGTATTCAAATTTTTAACTCGAATTCGAATTATATCCATCGATTAGACAAATTTCTATGAATATTAGCAAATAATTTTTTTATTTAAATCACATAATTTTTTAATAACCTAATAATATAAATACTAATATACGATAATAATATCTTATATAAAATTAAAAGAATACGTAATAAAAAACTTAAAATATATAAAATTTCATAATAAAAACATTATAAATTATATAAAAACATAATAAATTCCGTTAGGATGGTTTTAACAATATAATCTTTTTTCTCCTTTTAATATTTCATCTTTAGGAATCATGCCTAACACACAAAAAAAATTAATCAATTAAAATAAAAACAAAACATTAAATATAATTTTTAAACAACATATTATAAAACATAAAGAAGTCACTTATACCTTCTAATTTAGTTCTGAAAGTCGACTCAAATGTTGTAATAAAGATTGGAATGGTTTATACATCTTTAGCAACCTCAGATAATATTATAACATACTTAATTTTATGCAAACTTTCACCACATTAAAATATTAATATCAAAATTTATAATTTACTATAATAATATTTAAAATAAAACTGGTGTCATTCTTATATTTTAGGTTTAATTAAATATTTAAGTACTATTTTAATAGTTATTATAAATTAAAATTTTTAAATAAAAAATCTTAAAATTCTACTCGACATGAATAGTAATAAATTAAAATTACTTATCTTTATTTTATATCAATCTTTTATTTCTTAATTATAACTAAATATCTGTCAAATATTTATATGTCAAAAAATAGCTCTCTTTTTGTATTCCCCTCTGTCGAATAATACAAAACTATATCTGTATTCATTTTAGAGAATTTTATCAATCAAATATGATCAATTATTCGTATTAGCTGGTCGCAAATGTTATCCCGAAGACACATTGATGATGCGTCAAAAAGATAATAAAAATAAATTACTAATTGATTTTCCTTACAATATGTTTGTCATCATTATATATTTGCTTATATTTAAATACAGTTGAGTAGAATATTTGATCACTTTTTAACCATGTTTTCATTTTCCAAAAACAAACTGGGTATGATTCGCTACAAATTATTATGGGATATTCACAAAAATAATTATATTTTTTTATTTTATTTTTAAAATTAACTTCAATTAATTTTTTTTTTTTTAAATTAAACTAAACATTCATCATTTGAATGATAATACCCTTATGAAAAATTGAAATAAAAATTTATAAATGTCTATCTATTTTTGAACTTACCCACTTTCGAAAGTAGATAAATTCGTTAAATTCGAAGGTAAATAAGTTCGAAGTGGAGATATCTCTAATTTCGAATTTTTTCACTTGAGTGAAAGCATGGAGATTAAGTTTGCAAATGGAGACGTCTACAATCCTTTGGAAGGAGCTGATTGTAGGAGCACTCTTAGTCGGCTTGCAAGCTGGTATATCAATGTCCACTGCATAGTCATCTCGGAGTCTTTCATCTGCCTAACAATGGAGGCCTAAAAAGAACACATAAAATCAATACTTTAGATGACATTAGACAAATTAAAAGGCTAAAATTTTCAAAATTTACGACTTTCAGAAATAGGATTATTACAGAATTCCCTTCTAAATATGCAGGGCTTCTTTCCATTAGAACCAGTATTCTTTCTTTAAACTTTCATCATACCAATTCATTTTCGAAAATGAGAAACTCTTTGTAAGGAAGAAGAAAGGATAGTGATGGGATTAAAGAATGATGGACATTCAGATAACCTGAAGGCGTTTCCCAAGCTGGACTTCATCTTCCGCACCAAATGAGATACTACTAGCCAACGATTTGAGAGGATCAACAGTTGGATCAACAGAGAGCAAACTAGGTATTTGTGTGGCATATACCAGCCTCCACCTCGCCTGAGCAACCTCTCCCTTTCCTTCTATTCTTGGCATTAGTGTTTCAAGTGTTGCCGTGGCAATCTTTTTGAATGCGAGTTGGCCATCACCTTCCAATGTAGACTCTGCCAATTGGCTCTCAAAAAGACTGGCAGCCTGTGCATATAGGAGAAAAAGATATGAAGTTGCTCAAGTATATAAATATGTCTATCTGAATATTGCGATTCTTAACTATGCTATAGATCCAGGACTTATTGCTGAACAAAATTTGGGAACAACTTTACCAGCCCAAGTGGCACTTTGTATTGAGGGATCTACAAGAATAGACTACCTATAAGGAATACTGCATCTATTCCTGCCTTCAATGAACAGAGATTGTTACGTTACACGCCAAAGTAATTAACACATCAATCATTTTGTCTACTGGCTGTGAAAATCTACATCCAGCCACTGTCTACATGGCAGAATAAGGAACTTCATAGTGCCTCTGGAATGGACTTCTATAAAATAGGTAAGCCTTGAAATAATTGCAGCAAAGTGCATGGTTTGATCTTTCACTTGATACATTGACTATTTTTATCACCTTATAGCTCATTTAGTATGCAAAAGGAAAAAATGATAAATGGTTAATGCTTCAGATACAATGTTAATTGGAACATAAGAATAAACAGACAATAGTGCATTAAATTATTAACAGAGGGGGCACTAACCAATTACATATTGGCCTGTTTTGCGATTTTGTCACCTTAAATATTACTCCATGCCCCAGCATCAAAATAAAGAGATTGCTTAAGTTACAGACCGAATCCATCATTGAAGGCAACAGAAGATTATTGAAAATTGAGTTGACCAGGATTTTTGACATTATGTACCTCAGAATGTGAGAGGACATCCTGCTCCACAGAACGTGTTGATGTAACTACAATCTTGTCCTGCCAATTGCTGGCTTGACTTAGAATCCTGAATTGCAATGCTGATCCGACCAAAGTTAAGTCTAGCATTAGGTCCAGTCCACGCTCAGACTCAAATTTGGCAATATTTAGATGCTCTTACTTAAGTCTAACCAGAAATTGGAAAAGGTAATATCAGTATATTGAAAAAAAAACGAACTGCATGGGCCCTAATGTTTTCAACGCAAGTTCCTAAATATTTATGGGGTGACGCTATGTTAACTGCGTGTTATCTCATTAATAGAATGCCTACTCAAGTTTTAAAATGCATTCCTACTTGTCAGATAACATCAGACCTGCCACTAAAGGTGTTTGGATGCACTGTTTTTGTTCATCTACTAACTAAATCTTCAATCTAAGCTTGATCTTAGGGCAGAAATATGTGTTTTCCTTGGTTATGCTCCTAATAAAAAGGGATACAAATGTTTTAACCCTTTGATCAGAAAAATTTATATCAGTATGGATGTTGTTTTTATTGAAAACCAACCCTTTTTTGGCCATAACTACCTTCAGGGGGAGAAAAAGGAAATTGAAGGTGAGTTCTGGTAAACCTCTAAGCCTTTTCTAAATGTGTCCCTTGACATTGACATCTACCCTTTAAAGTATTAGGAAACTGGTACTTTAGTTAGCAAAAATAATGAAAATCCTAATCTACCTATACAACGCATACCTGATTCACAAACAAAGGAAGAAGTACTATCAAATATTCCCTCATCTGAGCCTTGTGTTTATACCAGAAGAAGAAATCATCAGAATAATAGAGCTCTTCCTTCAAATTCAGAGCAAGGCCAATCATCATCACCTATACAAGTTGGTCCTCCTTCAAATATTCCAGGTACTTCTTCGTCTCTAGATCCTCATTTTGATAATTCTTCTGATCTTGACTGCCCATTGTCCTCAGGAAAGGAGTTAGAACTGTACCACACATCCTATTTTCAACCATCTATCCTATCATAGACTCTCCAATACTCATAAGGCCTTTACCTCAAATGTTTCTCATCTGTTTATTTCAAGAAGCATTGGATCACCCAGAATGGAGATTGGCTGTTCAAGAAGAGATGAATGCACTAATTTCTAATGGCACTTGGGAAATTTGTGACCTATCAAAGGGGAAGAAGACTGTTGGCTGTAAATGGGTATTTACAGTAAAAGTCAAGGCGGATGGGAATATAGAAAGGTAAAAACCAAGACTTGTGGCAAAGGGGTTCACTAAAACATATGGAATTGAATACCATGAAACATTTGCTCCTGTAGCCAAAATGAACTCAATCTGTGTGCTACTCGCTCTAGCAGCTCACTCTAACTGGCCATTACATCAACTAGATGTGAAGCATGCCTTTTTCAACGGAGAATTAGAGGAGCAAGTCTTTATGGATTTACAACCAGGATTTGAAGGAAAAGATGGCAAAGGCAAGGTGTGTAAATTAAGAAAATCATTGTATGGACTCAAACAATCTCCTAGAGCGTGGTATGAATGCTTTGCAAAGATGATAAAAAGTCAAGACTACAGCCAAGGTCAAGCCGATCATACTATGTTTTATAGATATACAAGTGAAGGTAAAATGACTATCCTTATTGTCTATGTTGATGACATAATTTTGACAGGTGATGATAGCAATGAGCTAGAGAAGTTAAAGAAGATCCTTACTCAGGAATTTGAGATCAAAGACTTAGGCAACTTGAAGTATTTTCTTGGTATGGAATTTGCAAGATCAAAGAAAGGAATTTTTGTTTCCCAACGCAAGTATGTGCTTGATTTACTTGGAGAAACAGGCTTGTTAGGGTACAAAGCAGCAGAAACACCTATAGAGCCAAACATAAAACTTCAACCAGCTAAGGTTGAAGAAGTGATCAACAGAGAGCAATATCAAAGATTGGTAGGAAAACTTCCGTATCTCTC
>JAWDEX010167738.1:0-16691 GCA_035221805.1 Trichilia hirta | reverse complement strand
TTAATTTGCCTTAGTTCATATGTTTGTGGATAAACCTCAAAGCGGCAACGGTTTTTCCTCTCTTTTTCCTATTAGGAGGAGCGAAAAACACTTGACAGGGAGCTGGCTCGTGCAAAGGTGACAGCAAACAGAGTGGCCACAGTAGTAGCCAATGAATGGAAAGATGCCAATGACAAAGTGATGCCTGTGAAACAATGGCTTGAAGAGCGGAGATTCTTGCAGGTTAATTTTGAGCTCTAGGTTCATTTCGTATTTGTGTTTGACCTCTTGCTGGAAGTTTCTTTCCATGATTGCATAACTGCTTATGTTCTTCTCATGACCACTCGGCCATTGCAGGGAGATATGCAGCAACTTCGTGACAAGCTGTCTATTGCTGAGCGAGCTGCAAAGTCTGAAGCACAGCTGAAAGTAGTTATCTGATTATACTTGCTCACCCTTAAAAAATTTTGCAGTATTATGTCTGCTGGTTTTCAAAATTAAGCATTTCTGTTTTGTTTTACAGGAGAAGTATCAATTGCGGCTAAAAGTGCTAGAAGAGAGTTTGAGGGGATCTTCAAGCAGCAGTAATCGCAGCATGCCAGAGGGCAGGAGTATAAGCAATGGGCCTTCTCGTCGTCAGTCGCTGGGTGGAGCTGATAACATATCAAAGCCTACCTCCAATGGTTTTTTATCCAAAAGAACACCATCCTCGAGATCTTTGTCTTCTAGTACTGTGTTGAGGCACGCTAAGGGAACATCAAAATCATTTGATGGAGGCACGAGATCATTAGACAGAGGTAAACTGCTTTTAAATGGATCACTCACTCAGTCTATCGATGCAACCAAGAATGGTGAAACACCTAATACCTGGAAAGGGAATCTGGAATATAAGCCCAGCGAGTTCCAATCAACAGATACCGAGGATAGTGTCCCTGGTATGTTGTATGGTTTGCTGCAGAAAGAGGTTATAGCCTTGAGGAAAGCAAGTCATGAGAAAGATCAGAGCCTCAAAGATAAGGACGATGCTATTGAGGTTGTTAATCATGTTCTATTTGCCCTGTGGTTTTATGACTTATGCTTGTGGTAAAATTTTTGGCTGTGGCTTTGGTTTACAGATGTTAGCAAAGAAAGTAGAGACATTAACTAAGGCAATGGAGATTGAGGCAAAGAAGATGAGAAGAGAAGTAGCGGCGATGGAGAAGGAGGTAGCTGCCATGCGTGTGGAAAAAGATCACGAAAATAGGGCAAAGCGGTTTGGTAGCAATACCAAGGGTCCTGTCAGCAGTGCGCAGATGCTTCCTGGAAGGTACTGGAAACCCCTAGAATTTCAGGCATTTTAGGCACCACAAATATGAAGATGGAGGGTCATTTTAAGCATAGGTATTAGTTTTATGTGTGTGTGCATACTTATCTCCTAGAGAAGTTAATGAGTAATAGAAACATGCAGCATGACTATCAATTAATGGAAAAATCCCAGCAAAGTTTTCTTATTCGGTACTAGTATTTTCTGATTTAGTAACAAGGATAAACAAACTTACTTCAGAAAACAGTAATGAGTGCAGGACACGTACAAAATGATTAACAATTAAAATGAAAATTCCAACAAAATTTTCTTATTCTGTAATGATATTTGTGAATGGTGTAATGAGTGTAGGTTACTGGACGTCCCACAGAGTTATTCTTGGTTGTATTAATTTGTTTTCATCTTTTGTCCATGTTTAACTGAAGCGATGGTGCACAATTTTAGGTTTGCAGTTTGGTTGATGTTTTGATAAATCTACTATAATCTCTATCTGTAGTTTTTGTACAAGGGGGTTCATGTTGTGTGATATATAAACGTTTTGCTTTTAAAAATTAGAGAATATAATGATATGACTTCCTCGGTAGTGTCCTGTGTTATACCATATTTACCTGAGATTTGGTGCCATCGTTCTGTGTGTAGGTAGGTCCATGACTTCCATCTGTGCTTGATAGTAAATCTTTAAACCATCCTCAGCTATGGACAACTATCAGTTGCATGATTCCCTAGGATTCGTCCAAAATTTTGTTTAGATAGGATTGCAGTAGTGGACTCATTTTAACTATCCATATTGTGATCTTGGATGGTTGGCATGATCAAATGCCAATGCATGTGGTCAAAGTAGGTTACTGTTTTATAATTATGATTATTACAAACTATATCATAGCTGACAAATCTTGTTATGTGGGCAGAAGTGCTACACGAAGTGGGTTAACACGCAGCACACAATGACGTTAAATCACAGGGGCATCGGCAGTACGGAGTAAAATCTGCATATGCCTTGTTTCATCATCGGTTTCTATTTTTTATTTTTTGCTTTTCTCCCTTTGTGATTGATTATAAGATTGTAACCTGCATGCCGAAGATCCTGTGTTCAGCGAAATTGGCTAGAAGAGACCAAACAAAATGGAGGAAGAAATCGGTGTGCTTCTGACATAGACTTGTATTCCTCTGCTTAGAGATCAGGAAAAAAACAAAAATATAAAAGAAGATATTGACTTTGGGCTAACCTTTTTGTCAGGTGTTCTACTCTCGAATGGGCAGTGGTTGCGTGGTTGTATAGGTAGCTTATTGGCTTTTCTTTGTCTACTCTCTCCCCAGTTAAAATTTCTAATTTGCAGCTAGTGTGATTGTTGGTTCACGTTTGTTAATATTCTTGTAATCACATCAAAGATCAGATCTTCTATTGTTGTGTGGTCCATCTATAGTACTTGATGGGTATATTATATATTGCAGGATGATGCATTTATTATTACTTTGCTGTGCCGTTTTGGTTCCATGATACTCAATAATCGTTAGGCATGGCACCCAAAACCGGCTACCTGGTCAAATCCAGGCCTGATTCGGTGGATTCAATTGTTTATTTAATTTTAAATAAATTAAAATTCAATTTTATAAATTCAATTGTTTTATTTTTTTAAAGAGGTTTATTAAAATAATTTAATTTGATATTTTGAAATAAAAAATAATTTAAAATTAATAAATACTATGAATTTATTAATACTTATAGATATTAAAAGTTTATTCATATATTATTCAAATTCGAAATTGATTTCGAGCTACGATGCCAGTTTGGGCACTACTGTAGGTACTTACACGGACATTTGTATTACACAAAATTCAAACCAAAGATCAAAATCGGAAATTGCCATGTAATACTGGTGGAGTTGCTGTTCCTGAAATGGGTGGTTTTAACTAAAAGCTTAGTAGATATTGATGTACAAGTTGAAATTCTTTTGAACGTTTGATTTAAGTTTGCCATTGAAGCAATATGAAAGGATTGCACCATTTGACTGAGACTGTAATAGATATTTAATTGCTGTAGCTTCGCATTTGAAGAAGATGTTGTGTACGATAGGCTAGCATTTTGTCTTACATTTGAAGTAATGCAAGTTTCGACTACTGGTTTAAAACAAGTAAATTTTGAGGAGCCCTTTGCGGGTAAACTTCTCGCCTTGTTTCGTTACATCTTTGTAGATTTGTACTTCATTGACACAAGAAGATATCGTCCACCAACAAAGGGTGTACTCTACGTGGTAGGAATCACCAAACGAGATTCAACTCCAAGTATATGCTTTCACACAACTTTAATTCAACGTAACTAAAACTGTGACTCCCAAATTACAACGTCGACAAGCCACACACCACATGCCCATTCCATTGCTATTCCTACGTGGGCAATTGATTTGTTGGATGTATGGTTTTATTTATTTTTTCTTTTTCTTTCTCTTTAAAGACTGCAACAATGGCTGCGGAAAAAGCTGGAAATGAGTGCTTATTTATGGTCTTGGTAGTTTGCTTGTCGAATTTTTGCAGTCCATTCCTCTTTAAATGCTGTGAATTAGTTACCAGTTGGATTCTTCCATTCTGATTCCTCTTGGTAGATCCATTTGATATGGTATAGCTTGTATGCTGCCTTCCTTTCATGCCTTTCACTATTTTTATTAAATTCATGCTTTTACCTTACTACCCTTTGACTGTTAAGACATGCCTAAGTGGCAATGACAAAAATCTCTCTCCATTTTATTTGCGTTTTTTCTTGATTGGCTGACAGAGAATATCCAAACATATATTTTAATCGTGTACTTTGCTTCTTTTTGTCTTCCTCGTGCCATATTTTTTCTTCACAATGATATGCAGAGCATTTTCTTTTTCATTAAAAATTTCAGTTGTTCAAATATCTAACAGTGTAACCTCTTTTTTCTTCCTAAAAACTATTTCAGGATGACAAAACATGGACTAATGAATCAGAATCTGTTAATGGAATGTACTTCTCTGTTTAGAATTTGTTAATGGACTAATGTTCAATTGGTATTTTCATTCCTCTCAATTACTCAACCATCAGACGGTGGGCACACGTGTAAGCATTTCAATATATCCATTTTTTTGTAATGACTTTTGGCGCGTTGGTAATTTGCTTATTGGGAGTCCGTTGGTTTTAGTCCAAAACTATAATGTTATACTATAGTTGGTGTTAACGCAATTACTGGTTTTTTGTTTGTCAGGTTTTGAAAAATCCATTCGCTTTAATTCATGCCAATGCAATTTTGACCAAAAACGTGGTTGAGCAAGCAATTAGATTGACTGCAAATGGAGAGGATTTGTTATACACAATAAAAGTTTATTCGAATTTATTAACAAATTTAATTGAGAATTATTTTTTCTCCTTAGAAACAACCATTATTGATTGCTACTGAGGAGGGTATTGAATTGAAACAGGCAACATCACTTACGCAAGGCCCAAAATGTCTTGAACCGATGTAATTGATTTTTTTGTCAAAAAAGAAAAATATATACTATAAAAGAATTTACATTTTTTTACAGATGAAGATGGCAAGGAATGAGATTACCCGACTGATTTTAGTTGAAGAAAAAAATGAAAAATTTTAGTTCAAACCAAAAAAAAAAAAAAAAGAGAGAGAGGTTTAAAATATCATGTCATGAATTATTAGTTTGATTTTACCAATATTATGTATCGATTAGTAATCCTAGATTTTTGAATTAGTTCTGGGTTTATGTTGTCGGACCTTGGGAAAGTGAAGAAAATGATAAGGCAATCATGCATTACCTTGCCATTCTAATGGGAGATCAGGTAGGTTAATTTGATAATTTTCCCACCTTATTTTGCGTCATGATATAATACAATAATTAGTATGCTCCCGACCTTTCATTCCTAGGTTCCAACTGAAGTATCTGATATGAACTCTATCCCATTGACGCTTGGCTCCTGCAAAGAGGTTAGATATTTAGTTATATATGGTATAAATTTGCCTGTAAATTTTATCCCTTTGCTCATTACACGGTAGAGTAGCGAGTAATTTGACGATTATCCTTGGTGGGTCGGTAGCCATTCAATTATTGAACACAGATGTGAACTGGTTGACTGTCATTCTTTTGACTTGTTTTTAACAATTTATCTTGCTCTCTATTGTGTTTATTGATTGTTTGAGATGCTTCTTTGATTGTTGTTACAGTACATCCAAGATTAAAATGAGCACTTCGAGCTCTGAAATATAAAGTTATTAGAAGAGCGGCTTGGAAAGCTTTCTTGCAATGTAGCTACTTTTAAAGTTCTATGTTTAGAATTTATCATTCATTTGCATAGTGTGTGTCGATGATTTTTATTGACTAAAGATCTTTTTATCGAATAATTTTTTGACTATTGTTTAACAAGTAACCTAACCCAATTTTCGTCGCCTCGACATTTCGACTTCTACCTTGATTATCGAGACGGTTTGATTTCTGTATTTCAAAAACAAGAATTTCGGATGAGACGACAAGTATATTTATTAAGAAGCTGTTCAAGCATCCCATCATATTTAGGAATGCCATAACTAGCAGGTTGCATGCACTTATTGTGATTCCATACCTAACGTAAAAAAATGATAAAAAGCACAAATATTCTCTGAAAGTAGCATACTCAATAATCCTGGAATGGCCTTCTTCTCCATGCTTCAATCAAATAATCGTGCTTTTGACATAATAGTGTCTGCTTCTCTGGCTGAAGTTCCATGTTGCATTCTCTAACTGAGCTGATGTTCATCTTATTCTGACACAATTTCTTGAGCTCAAGGAATTCTTCAACGTACTTCTCTGAGCCTTTTGCCAAATGGTAAAACATTCTGGGACTCCTGTGGAGATGGATAAATAGAAAAGTTACAACGCACTAGAATTTTCTTTTCATTTTTATTCCCTGTAATCTATATTGTAACAATCCGCTTTTGATGTTAATGTTAAGATGCTATTACAGTGTTCTATCAGCTAGTTCAGTTTCTACATGTCAAGCTTTTGGTTTACCCTGCTTTGTGAATTTGATAACTGTCCCATCTTGCTTTATATGCAGAAGGAGCGGCTTTGGTAAAATGTTGGATGAGGATCCACAGCTTATGGAGAGGAGAAATACCATAGCTAAACGGCTTGAACTGTACAAGTCTGCTGGAGATGAAATTGATGCAGTTGGATGGAAATGATTGAATTCTGTTGCATCACCGCGAGATTTCATGCTAGCACACAATCTTTTTTTATTTTTTCTGAGTAAAACGTTACAGGGTAGGTATGGTACATTCATGAACTAATTGGTCATTCTTTTTGTACTTGATAATAATCAAATTCAATGGAAATGTACCTCCATAAACATGAGATTAGCATTTATTCAATATCATTTTTTCTTCATCTCATTCCGTTTATTTGTTCAGGAATATTATACAAACATGCTGTTATGTAATGTATGAAATGTGGTAAAGTTTTGCTTTCAAACAGTCGGATCACCTTCTCTGCAGTCTGCACCAGTTTGCTCAAGCCATTTTCCTCTCTTTTGCCAAATACACTTGGCAACTAAGACAAAATAAAATTCATGTAAAAACAAGAATTTTTTTTTTTTTTTTTTTTAATTTCTGAGAATTCGTTTGGTATAATTTTTCAAACAAAGTTTTTTAGATTGTAGTTCTTATAATTAGAGCTTTTTGGATAGAGTTTTTTTTAACAAAAATATTGATTGTTTGATTATCATTGGTATTTTCTAGTAAAAATGATGTAATTAATTTAATAAACAAATTTTTAAAAATTATGTTAAAAATAAAATAACAGTATTTTAGATAATTTAATATTTTAAAAAGTTATAAAATTTTATTGTCAAAAAGCTCGAAATTTAAATTTTTATAGTAAAAGAAATATAATTTTTTTAGTCATTTAGAAATCTCTTCTGACGGGCGACTAAATATCTTTGAATTTCGATTTGTACCAAACTGCTTACTTATCTTTTTTATATAGAGTTGGATAAATAATTGTAGAAATTTTTAAGGTCACTATTTGTGAATACATGAACACATTCTTTCTTTCTTTACTTTATTTTTAAATATGTTATAAAAAAATAATTATTCTTAATTTATTCTCAATAATATATATATATAATTCACGAGCAATCCCAACACAAGTTCATTTATAAGATTTAAAAAATTTTATCAATTGAGCTAATTAGTAGTCAAGGTAAATATGATTTATTACAATGGAAGAAAATAAAAAAAAATAAAAAAAATAAAAAAAAAATGCATGAGAAACGTTACATATGTATAAGATTCAGTTGATTTTTGTAAAAACAAATACCTTTTTGTTACATATTTACTTTTGCAGAATAATTTGCTTATATTTAGATTTGATTTTTTCATTTCCAACGGTCATGATTTAAGGCGGTTAACATTAGCGCCGGCGCGATGAAAACTGCTCTTAATTCTCACTACCTTTGTTTCTCTCTCTCTCTCTCTCTCTGTTTCTCTCTGTATTTGAACCCCAAAATCTGAACTGAAAACAGGTAATGGAGAACGGAAAGAACCCTGAAAGATTGGTATGTTTGAAGAAGAAGATTAAAGAGTCATCGATTCTGTGCGATGAAGATGAGACATATTCAAATTCTTTTTATTCGTAGCCCGAAGATCGTATTTCTTGTTTATCTTTTATTTGGATCCAACAAAGCATATACAAGAGTTATCAGTCATTTTCCTTAAAAAAAAAATTACATATTAATTACAACAAAAAGTCATAAAATAGAAATAAAAAGATTGAATGAAGTGAAGAAATTTATGCAGTTTATCTTCTACCTCACTATTTTTAAATCATTTACTTATAAGACACTGATGAACATATTTCTCTTCGGAAATATTTATACAAACTCGTGCATAAAAATTGATGTAGTATGAAATATTGAATTTTTGTCTTTTTAAATTGAACGGCGCTCACAATATGCACAAAAGGTTACGGTATTTCTTTTTTAAAAGGAAAAAAGAAAAATATATTTATAAAATGACCAGCAATAAAAGTTTGTTCTCTATTTTTTAGGAATATAAATATATTTATTGGATTTCAATTTACTGCTGATCTAAGTTTTTATTGAATAAATTCACTTATATTTTGATAATCAAAAATATTACAAACACAAAAAATATTTATGTAGCAAAAAAAAATTTAAAAGATTAGATGTCCAAATTCATATTTAATACTAGAGAATACAAGAAAAAATATTTCAAAAAAATTAAAATTGGCCACATTTTTATTTTTCATTTCCTAATCTTGCATGGTAGCAAGAAATTGATGTGCAACGACAATATTAGTTTTAGAAGAAGCTAAGTTGATGGTTACGTTTTTAAAAAATAGAAAATATTTTAGCTGTATGATTTAAAAGAAAAATTACTACACAAATTTTCATTAGTTTTAATATTGTTTTTATCAAATATTATTAAATATTTGTTTATTTTCTTCCAAAGATTTGATTAAGTGGTTTGAGCATTCACTTATATTTAATTTGAAGATAAGCAAGAGATTCAAAAATATACTTAAATTAGGTTCATCCCATTGCCTTTTAAGACAAAAAACACGTCTTTTTATTTTTATAACATTATTTTTTATATTTTTAAAAATAATAAATCAACCCCACTAAATGTTATTAATTTCTCCATAATTCTTCCTTAATCATTTTTTTTTCACAAATATGAATATTCACACATATTCATCTTTTTTTTGTAGATACAGTTATGAGAAAAATAGATACAAATATTAAAAATGAATAAAATGGATATTCATTTTGAAAATAGATCAGATATGGATATAAAAAAAATGATATTCATTTTATCTATTTTTTTTTAAACATTGTCGTTTAAAATCTCATCAAAACAATGTGGTTTAGACTAAAATGCATAAAATTTGAAATAACTCTTTATAATATATGTTCAATTATTGACTTCAATCTTTAATTTTAAAATAAAATTTAAGATATTTAAAACTATTAATTATAAAATAAAATGTTAGATATTTGAAATTTTTAATTAAAAAATATTAAAATAAAAGCAAATATTTATACTAATATGAATATTCATATCTTTTGTGAATACAATACAGATAATAGGATAAGTAGATAATAAATCAAATGTAGATAAAAGATTAAAAATTATTGTGAATATTAGCACAAGATGTAATAAAGATAGAGTTAAAAATATAATTAAATTAATTAAAATAAATTTAAAATGAGTGATAGATGAAATTGTCTTTTTTTTCTTCTCTTCTTTTTTATCTCATAAATTAAATATACGAAATATATATTTATAAATTTATAAAACTTATTCACTAAGTTAACTTTTAGAAGAAACTTTACAAAACTTTCTAATTTTTGATCAAATTAGTTTTTAAAAGAAGCTTTATAAAATCTTTTAAAGGAAACTTCATAAAAATTTACAGGAGAACTTATTGATTAAATAAAATAATGAAAACTATATTTACAACACTCTTTCTTAAATTTCACTATTTTTAATTAACTTAATATGTGCTTCATATTGTCTCATTAAAAACTTAAATTAAGTGAAAAAAATTTAGTTGAAAAAAAAGAGTACAATACATATTTAACTCACTTAGATGAAAATCTCCTCCTTAAAATAATATATATTAATCTATTAACTTGTAAAAGTGACGCATACGGATATTATATACTAACTTTTTAAAAATTATTATAAATAGAGTTTTGGTAAAAAGATTAGTAATATTATCGGAGAAACAAATCTCTTTGATATTAATTTAATGATTATGCTAAAACTTATGAGTATAAAAAAATTTAGGTGAAACATTCTTAATTTTGTCACCTTCAATATATCCTCCTTTAACTTAAGTAATACAAGCAATATTATTTTTATAAATTATAGTTGAATTATTTGAAATAGATAATAAGTGGCATGTACTCTAAATATGATATATAATAAAACGTAACTATACAAATTCGCGACTAATTTCATGTAGACTAATAATATTAGAATGATTAGAAGATATTGTAATAAAAATTTATTTTATAAATTACTAAGAGATTACTGGATTGTTATAAATAAATATATATCCTATTTGAGATCAGATTTTATAAGGGGCAGAAAGATAACTAATATCTATATGACCAATCAAACCTAAAATTTTTTGTTGATTCATTAGAATAAAATAATTTTAAATTTATCATTCTACAAAGATAACGTAATATATGTTTGATGCTATTCTAATATCTTTGAGTAGATTCAAAACTAAATCTTATGTCTAATTAGTAAATTCATAGTAAATTCTATGTCTAATTTAGTATATTGTATCAAATATAATAAAGGACCAATAGCATTAAAATATAGTATTTTTGAATTTAGTATTTTTTCACTATTTTTTTTAGGACAAATTAGACCCTTTTAAGGATGAAAAGAGTAAGAAACCGTTGAAATACTTAACGGATGAGATTTACCTATATTAAAATATTTTAAAATATTTTTGATATATGTAGAATAATAAATAAATATTTTATTAGATTTATGCTCGATCTGTAAGTTGAATTAATATTTAATTTTTTAAAAATTTTTTATTTCAAATGCTATTTTTAAGTATTTAGTAATTTTTAAAATCAATTTCAGAGTTTTAATTACATTTATGTCATTAATATATACCGTTACAATGACAAATAAATAAATTAAATATTTATATTTAAATATTAATTATATAACTATTTCTCATTCTATTTAAATAAAATAAATAAATTTAAATATTAATTAAATTAAATTAATAAACAACTAATTAAGACTCATTGGGACCTGAATTGACTAAAAAAGAAAGTAAATTAAAATAATAATAATAATAATATTAAAGATCATCTTTTTTAATGAAAATGAGAGATTTCTGCGTAAATTGCCCAGTAACAGAAATTTTTAATGCGCTTATATCTCTATAAGTTTCATAAAACGAAAAATTATAATAAAGATTAATTTAAAATTTATTAGTTAAAATAAAAGTATGATAATGCTGACAATCAAATTTACCATAATGGGTCAAATTTTTGTAAGAAAATTCATCCTTAAAATTATAATATAATTTATTTTCATGTTATCTTTTATTTTTTTTATACGACTAGAAATCAAATTTCTCCTTAAATAATAAAAATATTCAAATATAATATTCTTCAAAACTCAATCATACAAGGATGGGATATTTTAATCGTAGTTCTTCGGTAAATTTGATATTATAATTTTCCGTTGATTATTTTTTCCATGAAGCTGGGCCCCTGATTTTTTTCCACAAAACTAGGCCCCATTGAGCATTTTTATCGTGTCATTCTGTGTGGAAAGCTGGGCCGTAGTTAATTATTAAGAAAGAAAGACTAATTACCTCGTAATTTTCAGCAAGTACCATTTACTCTGTCAAGAAGACTTTGACAAAAACGTTCATATAATTATTTAAAATATTACTTATTTTTTTTATTAAAAATAAAAATATTAACTTTTATCATATAAAATTTTTAATAAAATTAATAAATTATATATTTATTTATTTCAAATAATTACTCAAATTTATAAATTATTAAATTATTTTTTAAATCTAGTCTTTACAATTATAGAAAATAAAAAATTATTGATTTACCTTTTAAAAAATAAAAATATTTTATAATTTTAATACTTATTCTTATTTACTTTTATTTTTTAATTTTAATTTTAATTATAATATGTCTAATTTATTTTTTAAAATTATGAGTATTTAATAATTTAAATTAAATTTATAATTTATAATTTATCTATAATTTATAATATTTCAAAATTAAATTCATTAATTTAGGTCAAGCTTATCATTTATAATTTATTCATAATTTATAATATTTTTAAAACTAAATTTATTAATTTAAACTTTATAAATTATACATTTAGACACAAAAATTAAATAGAATAAATTATAATTAAAAATAAAAAACGAATAAAAATAAGCACTAAAAATTTTACCTTCAAATTCATATTTGATAAATTCTTTTAAAAATATTTATAAATATAAAATTATAAATTATTTTTTTATTGTATAAAAGATTATAGCCTTTTTATATATTTAATGAGTTAATCTAAATATTTTAAAATATAATTTTTAAAATTTAAATTAATAAAATTAATTTTAAAATATTATTAATTATGAATAAATTACAAATTATTAAATATATTATATTTAGACAAAAAAATTAGATAGGACAAATTATAATTAAAAATAAAAGTGGAGGGTATAAGTAGTAAAAATTTTAAATATTTTTATTTTATAAAAAAATATCTTAATAATTTTTTAACTTTATATGATTCTAAAAGTTATATTTAAAAATAATTTAATAATTTATAAATTTAAATAAAATTATTTAATATAAATAAATATATAATTTATCAATTTTAGTAAAAGTTCATATAATAAAAAAATTTTTTTTTTCAGGAACTTAAATTAAAAGAGTTGTCATCATAGTAAATTTGTCTTTCTGCTTTCCTACGTTAAAAGGGTTATCATCGTAGGGACTCAAATGTTAAAAACATAATTGAAGCTTTTGCCAGTGCTATCCAGATGTGAAAGCACAATAAAGGTCGTGCGAAATACACAGCATTGCAGTCACACAAGCATACATCGTCTTTCTTGGCTACAAAACCAGAAGAAGTTTTCCTTAGTCCTACTCATTCGCTTTTCCCCCTTCGCTGAAATGGGCAACATTTGTTCACTTTCATTCTCGTGTGACGATACAATTCTCGTTGCCTAGATTGCACTGTTATAAAAGCAGGATATGCAGATGAGCACATGTTTGTGGTTTGGATCGGTCTCAAATAAAATTTTAAATTAATTTAAATATTATAATTTAAAATTTGAATAATCTAATTCAATTAAATAACATATTAAAAATCGCAATCAATTCAAATCGTATAATATAATTTATATCAATTTAAATTTGCGGTTAAAATATTAAATTTAAATTAAAATAATTTATTAATTTAAATAAAATATAAAATATAAAATTTTAAACTTTAGTTTATTTTTCGATTTAATTTTAAAATAATAAATTTATTATTTTATTATATAATATTAATAAAATAATTAATATATTATTTATTATAATATTATAATATAATAATAACAAATATATTTAATATTTATTTAAATGATTTAATTTAATAATTTGTAATTTAAAATTAATTCAATTCATAATTTGAATTAATAATAATAATTTATAAAATATTAATTTAAAAATTAATCTAAAATTTTTTAAATTAATTTTTAATTTAATTAAGTGATTTGGATCAGATTAAATTTGCCCCACACGCTTTCGTGAGCTCCAAAGAAATCTTGCTGTCACGGAGAGAGAATTGCTTAAGGTAACTGAAGCAAAATTGATCTCAGGATAAGGGTTACCGTTGCTGAACAGCAACAAATGAAGAGGCTGGAACAAGTGCAAGGTTGGCTTTCAACAATTCAAGATGTGGAAAGTGAAGCCGGAAAACTTACACAAACAAGCTGTCACAGCCCTAACTCTCGGGTATGTAAGTTGGGGCAGATTAGGCTAGGTAGGCGATTCTAGGATTAGGAACAGTGGTATGCGGGTAGTTAAGCAGTGGGGCTTACTACTCCGCACAAGTTGGTCAGGAACTGGAGCCGTTCTCCTGATGAGCCCAAGGCAGGGCGAAACCAACGAGGCATACTGAGGTAGAGGCAATGCAGCCTTGAGCGGGGGAGCTCGGGGTGCGAGTGCCAGACGAGTATGTACTGGTGTGGGCCAAAGATCTACTTGTGGGTTGATGAGCGGTGCAGCTTGTGCGGAGCACAGCGCGCCAAGGTGCGGAGCACCCAGAGTGCGGCATGTGCGAAGCACAGCGCACAGCAGTGGCACGCAGAGCGCAATAGGTTGTGCGGAGCACAGCGCGCAGCACCACAAGACATTAGGCGCAGCATGAGCGGAGCATGCGTGGCGCACCATAGATGTAGGAGATGCGCACAACACAAGGCAAGGCAATCTAAGACGTGCGGGGGCAACGCACGCATAAAAGGGCATATGAGGGCACAACGGAGGTTGTCTGAGTGTGCCAGGGTGAATGCTCAAGTGTGCTGAGGCAAGAGGCCGCGGAGGCACACAAGCAGTAAGGCCTACGGCGCGAGGGAGCGCCGAGTAACAGGCGAGATGCTCAGTGCTCAAGGGAGCACAGGTCGAGGCCCTCGGCCCGAGTGAGCGCCGAGCGATAGGCAGAAAGCTCAAGTGCTTAAAGAGGGCATATGCATGAGGCCATAGGCGCGGGGGAGCGCCAAGTGATTGAGCAGCGCTAAGTGTGCGTAAGTGCACCGGATGAGGCCTTAGGCGCTGGGGAGCGCCAAGTGACAAAGCGGAGTGCTAAGTGCTCGTGGGCACGAAGGCACGAGGCTGTAGTTGCGGGTGAGCCAAGTCTAAGTGATATGCTCAAGAGCGTATTGGTGCAGGCTATGCCAACGGCGCGGGGGAGCGCCAAGCTACGAGTGGGATGTCTGAGTGCGTATGGGCGCACGGGCCAAGACCATTGGCACGAGGGAGTGCCAATGCTACGAGCGGGACGCTCATGTGCGTAGAGGCGCACAGGCGAGAAGCCAAAGGCACGGGAGAGTGCCAACGCACTGAGGGAATGTGCGGGAGCAGTGCTCAGGTGCTAGCAGCGAGATAATGTGTGCTCAAGTCAGCGTACATTGAGGGGCACGACGGACAGTGTCCAAGCGGCATGCACAAGCGGGCAAGCGAAGCTCCATGGGGCGAATGTCATGTGGGAATGACTTAGGCCCCGGAATGATGTCAAGGCGCAATGAAGCGTGGTGGCATGTTGGCCGAGATAGTGAAGATCGAGGCCAAGTGGTTCAGTGTCTGAATGCAGTGAAAGCATGGGGATCGGGATCCTCGCAGCTCTGAGAAGCCGATCGAGGGGTTGGCTTATGTTCCTTTTTATGTGGTGGTAAAAGGGTTGAAGGCTGAGGTCTTCGTAAAATAGATATTGTGCTGCAAGATGAAGGATAGCTCTGTGAGGTGAGTATTTGATACGCTGCGCGAAGTAAGGG
Source organism: Trichilia hirta (assembly GCA_035221805.1). NCBI lineage: Eukaryota > Viridiplantae > Streptophyta > Magnoliopsida > Sapindales > Meliaceae > Trichilia > Trichilia hirta. Next base: position 1,336 of record JAWDEX010167738.1, on the reverse strand, counting down.
CGGAAACGGGAATTGCTGGCCGGGTCAGGGATTCGGTGCATCGCGGGGCGAGGCCGCCATAGCAAAAAGAAGCCCCGTGACACTAGGGAGGGCTGCCGCTGTTGTCCGAGGTCTCCTAGGACGGGGCAAAAGCCTTGCCCTTATCTTTAGGAGAAGCCTTAGAGGCTTCCTAACGACATGGCAAGGGAGGGGGCAGCAGCTGATTTCTGCCTGACCCCCTTGTCCTCAGGGCTGCTGCAAGCCGCGCTGAGACGGAGGGTCGCTGATCTTTCCCGGACATGACTGCAGAAAGAAAATAGAAAAAATCAGGATCTTTGACGCTGAAAATTAAACGCCTTTAATATCCTACCCTTCACTTTAGCTCGGTTCAAGATGACGCGTGAGACATGGGAAGAGACCAAATTCGTTTCCATCAGGTTTTCTTCTAATAAGAGTTCCTTCTGATCAGCGGCAATATCCCCTAAAAAAGTCGTCCTTCCTTTTGACTCCTAACTTAAGGAGAGACGACCCGACCAAACCATTACCGACCCGAAATAATTCGGGATCTCTCCTCCTTCAGCGAGATCCCATTTTCCCCCAATGAAAAATCATTTATCTTCTTAATTTTTGGTGCTAATTGAATTGCCCTTCACCAGATTAGGAGTGCCCGATCAGCTCTACAAATAATACCACCCGGGGCTCGAGATCGAATTTTTCCTCAAGGTGTAGATGTACGCTATCTCAAGAATGCTCGGAGGCTCGCCAAAGTACTGCTGTTACAACAAGTATAGTCCGATCAAAATCCTCCAACTATTGGGAACCAACTGATATGATGGAATCTGAAAATATGTGAGGACACTGACAAAGAAGGCCTAGAACAGTAGCCTCGCCCCCAATACGAACAACTCCTCGTTAAAAACAGATTCATCTGATGAAGGATAGCTTGGTAATTCGCCCCTTCGGTGAACCCTCATTGTCACCAGGCTATCTACTTAGAACGCCTCTCGGTATACGTCGAGGTTGCTAACGGTGACAATGGACGAAAATCGATCGACCTCAAACTCCATTCCTAACGTATTTATCGGGATCGAGTCAATTTTTGATCCCTCATCACTTGTTTTGGGCACGGATGCCAACGTCGGGCCTCCCTCAGCAATTTTTCAAGCCAACTTGTTCATTGGCTCGACAAGATGGCTCTCGCTATACTGCTACTCATCTCCTACACGTAGAGAATAGGATGTCAGGTCGAAAATTCCACGTGGAATCATCGACCCCAGAAGTCGTTAGCAAGAAGGGCATCGCGAACACTTTTCTCGCCTTGCCCACCTCGGCCGCCCAAAATACATGGTGATAAACA
>JAWDEX010167717.1:0-16698 GCA_035221805.1 Trichilia hirta | reverse complement strand
TGTGGAGAACTTCGTCTCCATAAGGTATTTATTTTTAATACACTTTAAATTTATGATAGGGTGTCTATCCCTATTTATTCTATATATTATTATTTAAATTTAAACTTTTGTGAATATTTAGTCTTTATATACTTGTTATTTAATTTTACGTTTAATTCTTCATTGCATTCATTACATTTTATTATTAATAAAGACTAAAAAAAATTAACCAAGACGGCGAAATATTTTTAATATTTTTCATTCTCTTAGTTAAAATTTTTTGATTAATAAAAAGGTTAAGACAGCGGAATATTTTTAATATTCTCCCTTCTCTTAGTAAAATAGTAAAAAGGACAAGAATAAAATAAAATAAGAGAAGAAAAAAATTAACTAAGACTACGAAATATTTTCAATATTCTCCCTTCTCTTGGTTAAACATTTTTTAACTAACGAAAAAAGTTAAGACAGTGGAATATTTTTAATATTCTCTCTTCTCTTAGTAAAAATTATAAATAAGGGTAAATTTTAAAAAATTAAGATTCAAGATCAATATTTTTGATAACTGTTTTTACGGAAGTTGTAAGGTGCCTAATACTTTCCTTACACTTAATCACTCCCCCGAACTTGAAATCTAAATTTTTTAGGTGATCTATTCCCCCATTATTTAGATAGATGGCGACTCTATTTTTTTTATTTTTTACGTTCAAATTTTGGACGACATCAACAAAGTTAAGCACATAATTCAAGAAATAGAGAAAAATAATAAGGTATGTATGAGATTATATGTGTGTTTCGAATATAAATATCGATGCAAATAGGTAAATCAAAAATTCATCAATTTCTCTCTTTTTTAAAGTGAAAAATGTAGTACTTATAATGATTTTGACAAGTGTAATAATCAGAAAATAAGAGTTTAATTTGATAGCAAGTATATATCCCGATAAGAAAAAAATTATTTTATAATCATGGCCTATTAGTATAGGGTGGCACGATAATTGTCTATTAAATAACTTATATAGAACATTTTACAAATTTTAGAATGCAAGCATTGTTTGTCTCACCAACTCTCTCATTTTTGTCTAGCAATGATCAAGGACTGAGACGAGCCTCATAAGACTAACTAATGAAAATGGAGCAATCAAATTATTTGCCTCGAATTTTTTGAATCTAATGTTATGATGATGCATCATCGTTGACAAGGGGTTATTAGTTGTAGTTAGAGGGGTTTGCCACCTCTCTAAAATCCGAGATTTAAGAGTGATTTTATAAAAAAATTTTAATATAAGTAGTAAATTTTTATTATTATGAAAAAAATAATAAAAATTTATTTATTTTTTAATCTTATTCTTATAGCAGGAATTTTTACACTTCGGGAGAATTTGAATTTCTTTTAAAAATTTTAAATATTAATAAGTGCATCTATTTTAGTTGTATCGTTTTTAAAAAGAAGTAATTATTTATTAATAATTTTTTTATTTTTGTAATATTATTACGTGCCGTGCCAAGGGTGGTTTGATTCCTGCTTGCACGTTATCTTTGGGCATCTGATCATTTCTTGTTGACGTGGACCGTCCTAGTCTGTCAGATTGCAATTTTTGAAAATGCGTAGTTTTGTTCTACGGTTCTTGAAATGATTATAACTACCCGTCTAATCCTGACTTTGGTTCTATTTTTGCTTTAAATTAGGTAATGATCTTGCTTCAAAGAAATTCCAAGCCCGCAGCCTACTCGAATGAGGTATAAAATCTAAGCGACATCATTTCATTGACCTATCTTCATTCGAACAAGATGGTGATGAGGTATGATTGGCAAATTTTTTCTCTTCTTGCTGCGGGCAATTCCTATCAGCATCTATAACAGAAAAATTGCAACTGATGCAGATTAATGGAAATAGTTAATTCTATACTGCTTCAAGGTTTACATAAAAGAGTATGAACCTTAGGTATTCCTTTTCTAAATAATACAAATTAAAGACATTCAGAAAAAAACTATTGCTTTGCAGCTTTATCTTCAGATTTTCATGGAAAGTAGCATAACCTTATTGTAAACTTATGTGAAAGTTCTTAATTGTAGCTTCAAAGTGGATCTTTAAGTCGAAAGAGTTTAGGTGGGTATCTAATTGCTGAATTATTAAATAGCATGATGGTGCTAACTTTTGAGCATCTTGAATCATTTGATCGAGGTAGTTTCTAAAGCCATGTTTCTTTGTCCTTTTTTGGTTTTTATGTCTCCTCTCTATGGCTCTTCTTTCTTATAAAAGAACTATTGATTGTTGTGATTAGGTAAATGAAATTCTTCTCCAGTCATTCCAGATAACAATTCTGAATGCATACAAATCAAAGTTTGGTCAGGTTTGGTTTTCATATTTCACTTGTTTACCTATTTCTTTTTCTCTTTAATGTTTTATTATTCAGTCTATCAAGCATCTAGCCGCTATTTTATTTTTGTTCCCTTGTTCAATATTGGAATATGAATCACCTTTCTCTGTGTTTGAGGATTTATCTCATTTTGAGTGCAGTTTGTAATGTTCTATGCCTGTGCATTGGATCCGAAAACTGTGGTAAGAAATTTGCCATGATGCTTGCAGATACATTTGTTAGTGGTGTAAATCCCTCACTTACCAGGTGATGTGGATTCTTATCTTCACAAAAAGATTTTGTTGACCTTTGGTTTTTCTTGTTGATTTTTCTTTTGTTGTTTGATAACTGTTCTCAACTCTTCGATTGATTTAAGTATTTTTTCTCTTTAAATTTTATGCAACACTTTTGTTTTACTTCAGATGCTGTGATTGTAGGGTTATCAGCCTTCAGAGTTTGCATTCCATGCTTGCTTTTAGAAATGTGAAGTATCCATTGTGGAACACTTCATAATGTGGTATGGTTTGTGTGAAGTTGTGTTGGACATGTCAGTTGCGCAATTCCTTTACATGTATATATATTTTTACCGGGATATTAGTTCATTGCTTAGTTAAAACTATGTAAGATAACAAAGTATCTGTACCCAACTTTTTATCTTCCTCATCCTCCTATGTTTGCACTGGGACAGATGTTTTTAAACAATGATGAAATCCTCTGGATTGTAACTAGATAGCTAGCTCGAGGCAATAGCTTATGTATTGTTTTGCTTTTACAAGTTGATTTTATGAGATCCACTATTCTTAAGGCATTTATGTGTAGATTCCTACACCCACGCAAACACAAATATACGCTCTTATTGCCAATTATGGATATTTCATATGTCAAAAATTCATCATTTATGAAGGTATAAGTTTATATTTTTAGCATCATATCCGGTACTAATTTTTTCCTCTTTCAATGCAGGATGAGTGCTGTGTCCTATCTTCCTAATTTTCTATCTCGTGCGACGTTTCTGTCTCCCTCCATTGTTAACTTGTTAAAAAGGTATGGAAGCATTGCAGACCTATCATTCTTTTTTATGAAATGACAATTTATTGAATTGCATTTCTAGAAACGACCGTGGTTAGTAATTGTGCAGGGGTCTGTTTTTTTTCTCTTTCTTAGACCAAAATCTGAACCAAGCCAAAGTGATAGGTTTAAGGGATGTTGGAAGAAATAGGTTATCACTGGTCAAAACCAAATTGCAAAAAGTAGTAGTGTTGGGATCGCTATCTTAGAGAGCAGGAATGTAAATTTTCTAGTATAAAGTAAAATATCATAGTCAGTGCTGTAAACTAATATAATATATATAGAATAATAGTACATGTAATAAAAAATTGGTATCTTATGGGTATATTATATAGAATAATAGTATACGTAATAAATTGGTATAAAAAGTGGGTTATTGTACTAATTAAACCAGATCCAATTGAAAATGATTAATATTCCTACCTTTCTACTGACACTGTATTAATTGTATAAAAAGTGGTTCAGTTGGGTTTCTTGCATGCTCTAAATGTTATATGAAGTGCTACAAGCATGGATTGATATCAAATCAAATGCGGTGTTCTTCTTTCTTTATATTTTTGGTCAATTTTGAAATTTGAGGTTGGAGGATTGGTGTTTGGAGTACTGCAAAATCCAGGGTGGTGACATAAGCCTAAAAGCCCATAGAGTTTTTTATTCAAGATGTCGGGTAATTGATGGTCTTCACTATAATTTTTGAGAAGACACATTTAAACTTAGTATTTCATGCAAGAGAAAGAATTTTGGAGTGACAGCAAATTTTATGGGAAAAGATTCATAGTGCTTAAAAATGTTCTGACCTCTTTGACTATGAATCGTGTGATTTTCCCTAGACATACTGCTGTTTATTTGTCTGTTTATCATAATGTGTTGGTCTATAGTATAATTGTTACCTGATTTGAATCGATTGTAATACTGGATCGTTGACTGTTTTTTCTGCCCCACAAGCCATTATTTATGTGTTATGCTTTCGTATGAGATCTATAATGGATATACCTTGGGTCAAATCTCAGCTGCTTCGTATGCCATTAGAGACAATTTTGAAGCATGAGTTGAATCCATTGAAAGTGAGCAGTTATGTGTTCTATGTTACAACCTTAAAAATTATTTATACTATAACTATCATGTTATAACACTTTTTTTCCTAGTAGCTTTAATTACTGTAATCAAATGAATATGTTTTTACTTGAAGCTGTGTACAGTAAATTGTTCATATATATTCCTTCGATTGTCCGGCCTAATCTTTCAGTTCTCTCTTATAAACAGGTATGCCTACCATCAGTAGTGACAGAATTTCTCCGAAGGCTGCACGCCTGTTCATTTTTAATGACCTTCTGGAGTCAGAATTTTCCGGGCCTTTTGGGGGGCTGGAAGGGTTGAACATGTTCTTCCCGTTTGACCCATGCTTGCTAAAGAAATGTGACAGGTAAATTCACATATTTAGGATTTTGATTGATATTTAGCTGAGCATTAGTGACATTTTTGAGAGTGTGTTTTTGAAACCAAAAATTTGACATGGCACTGGTGGGTAATCACCTAATGGTTTGGGTGGAATTTGAGAAGCAACTGTGGGATTTAATGTGACGTCTTGTTTAATGAACTCTTTTTTAGTTGCAATGATTTCGGTCAGGTGGTTGTCTGTGCTTCCAAATTAGTCCCTTCAGCAAAAAATGACATGGTCTGAGGGATCGATTTTTACTTCAATATAATAAAATTACTCTAGTGTTGGGAGATTTATACAAGCCACTCTTTGCTTATTAAGACACTGATGGTTTCCCTTATTATTTTTTGTTTTTGTTTCTTTAGAGTCATTCGGTTAAAATTCGTGTGCTGGTCCATGGTTAGAACTACTTATGACAGTGATGAAGAAGACGATAGCGATGAAGATGTGAAGGAGAATGAAGGTGATGTTATGGATGATGGGATGGCAAGGAGCCTTGATGAGCAGGATCTTGATCTCGATGAATTTGATTGTGCATTGACTAAAAATGTCAATTAGACCTAAGAATTCATTCCATTGTAGGTTTCAGGGTCAATTAAAGCAACATCTGAAAATGCCGTCAAGAATTCGTCCCTCCACAAATCCAGAGTCTTTGTGACACAGAAGTGCATTTTTCCTGGCATCCTGACAGATGAGAGGGAAGGATTGGAATGATCAAATACTGACATGCCTGGTTTTGCATATGATAAATCATTGCGGTTGGACAGCAGTTGAGTGAGATTGATTGTTGAAACATTCATGCACATTATTGTAAAATTGAAGTGAAAATTAGTTGGAAAGCGTTGAAAAATGTCTTCGTCTATGACCATGATTTATTTTGATTCTACCATAAATGTTAACCCATCAGCACTGTGATCGAAATATAAATGAATGAATTACAGATAGGGGTAGTTTATTTTATAAACAATAGGTGGTGGGAATGGGATTTTATGAATCAAATAGCACGTCTGCGAAAAAAAGTATACAACTCTATAATAAACATTGATGCTGCTATTTTAGCATCACTAAATCTAGATCTCTTTTAAGATGGAGATACAATGATTTCGATACGCTTGATTTCAATGTGAATTTACGTCAATTTATGAATCAAATGGTTCGTACCAATCTCACTAGAGATTCTATACGAAACTATAAAAGAAGAAACAAAAAAAGAAAAACTCGATGCTTTTGAAATCGTTGCAGTTCCGTGTGCTGAAGTTTTATGTCATGCATAACAATCAGAAAAGAGAAAAAGACAAATTCCCGAAAAAGAAGAATAAAAGACGAACTTTAAAACAGATTTGTGAAGCTTAACATTGAAAATGAAAAGACCAGATTAACAAAAATGCGGAAACAAACACTCGATGGAAATGCAAATAGATAATGATTCCTACAATTAAGCAACCTAAAACATAAACCTAGGTTACTCTATGTCGTAATATATTTCACACTAGCTCCCTAAAGGAAATGACATTAGTTTGTTTCTACTTAGTTTATGCTGTCCAGCTCAGCGCATGCGTTTAATCTGGACTGCAAATTTCATCTACGGGTGTTCAACTAAGCTCTAACAGAGAGACTGAAAACAGGAGAAAATATAAGCCACACATATAGCAAACTCCGGATTGAACGACATGAATCTCATCTACTCTATTTCCACATATTTGGCATGGTTGGTGGATTGCTGTTACTGCAGCCTCCAGTGTTATGGTTAAGAGGGCTTCCAGGCCCACCTGATGATTCACTCAGGTTTCCACGTGATGCTGGGCTTCCCACTGCTGATGCCCCTTGTATAAACCTTGGCATGGAAGAAAAAGGTTCCATTGAGTTCACCGACTTCATTTCCCTCCAGCCTTCAGCCAAAAAACTACCAACAATTACCTATAAAAGAAAACCAGGTCGCTTGCCTCAATGAGAAAATATGTGTGATGTGTCTAAGCAGCTTCATACTAAAAAGCTGTATGTGCTAGAGATTTGGTTTGTTTTGTACGTGGTCATAAACAAAACTCTTTCGGCTGCAACAAGAGCTTAGTTTCCCATCTAGATGAGCAAATCTCGGCTTTATGACTTACAGAACAAAAATGAACTATAATTTAGATTGGATTCTGACTCAGTGGAATGATGCATATGAACTATAACTAACATGACCTTCAAAAATAGAAAAAACCTGAACAGGACAGGCTGCAGTCAGGAGCCCCGCCACACCACCACCCAGGACGCGGCCATCAGGCCCAGCTAGTGACACACTCAAACCACCTGTTCTGCTTCGTTGACCACCATTCTCAGAAAGGAGAATTGAACCAGAAAGAGACAAGATCTCAAACCGTCCCTGCACAGAAAAAAAAAAAGGAGAGGGTTGGGTGGGTTTGTGGTTGTAATTCAAGGTCATATAAACATGACAAAATCTCAGCTCATTTGCACATTAAAAGTTTTCTGCCAGACTGACATTTAAAGTTATCAAGTTATAAGCATGGTGCTATAATTTTTATGAACAATACACACTCGACAACTAAGCAATTATTTAGGATGAATGTCCACAAGCATTTAATTGATCCAAGTTAAAATGAATTAGCCTTCTAATATTTGTTTTACATTTATGATATGCCAGTCACATTCCTTTAACATTTCAAGTGTCATGACTGAATAATATGCAACATTATAGTATACTGCTCATGCGTCTCTGAAATAATAATTCTTTACATTTCAGACATGTTCTTATCCTATACTTAGTCCTACTAAATTGCAGATGGAAGATCCTAGTTGGTGAACTATGTCAATGCTCTTGAAATGTTTGTGACTGGTTTCTATTTATTATTTACCAAATCTTTTTCATTTCCCTTCATAAAATCCTTCAATTAGCCACACCATCAGGAAAGGAGACAGTTTTTTAGTTCACGATTGCTAATAATGACATTATAATGTAGCAGGAATGCCAAATCCTTGGATACTACTGCTAAATTTCATCGTTCTCCCCTAATAAAAATATCATGTACATTTTCGAATATGAAAAATGGTTTGTTCTCAGTAACCAATCACCTATAATAGTTTGTTCTTGCAAACTATATTGTTTATTGAATATATAGCCTATGGGCTAAATGCAAAATCTCCTAAACATTCAAGAGTGAAAATAATATAGCCAATTTATCAAGGTGCTTCTTGCTCATGATATCCTATCATTTTCTTTCTCTTTTTTCCAAGCCAATAAGTTCTGAACATAAGACCTTACCCAATGCCTTTCTCTACCTTGCTGCTCGGACTAAAGCTTGAGGGACACAAATATAGAATGTACAACAATTATGGTTTTTAACAAACCTCATAAGTTACAGTTCCACCGGATGTCATTGCTTGACGAAGTGTTACATTAGATATAGCACCATTAGCTGACAAAATGCAGACAGCTCGTGGGCCATTTTGAGAAAAAGACATTATTTTTTCCAATACATCCTGAGAAGCAAAAGTCACAAGAAACAAATTTTTACCAACAAAATAAACATTTGAATTGTGAAGTATTACACAAATTTCAAAACGAAGAATGTGAGAAAAACAGATGGCAACCTTTTATTAATCTAAACAAATTTATATACTAAACTGAACAAACGAACAAATGTTAAACCTTTTGAACATCTCTAACCTACTTCACCAACCCCCCACCCCGAAAAAAAGTTATTGTGGAATGGCATAAAAATACTATTATGTTAGTGAATATGTGATAAGTTAAACAAACTAGCCAAATCATGTAATTAACTTAACTGTACATTAGTGACTATGCGATAAGTTAAACAAACTAGCCGAATCATGTAATTAACCTAACTGTACTACTAACTGCCCCATGCATTAGTAAGCATGTCAGGAAAGAAAAATTTTGCCCAAGCAAACATTTAGGTAGGGTCAATAACAACCTGCATTCCATAAGTACATTATACATGAATTTCTATGTAAAATGTGATGCCGCACAAGAATAATATCATCTAAAATCACAGATAAGATGTATCCAACCCCAATAAAATCATGTACAAGGGGCATAAGCAAATGAGAAACTGATTTCTGTTTTTGGTTAAACAAATACCTCTCCAGCTTGCACTGTGATAACATGAGGCATAAATCCGGCCCCTGACGTTCCTGCAATGTAAAATTTTCCTTAAGAAAAAAATAGAAAAATAAATTTCACATCTAGAATTAACAATACAAATCCCAAAACCATATTTATATGCCCACAACCAGTAAATTAATAATCTAAAGAAATGAAACAAAAACATCTCACAGCAACCTAGATAATAGTGATCGCTAATCATCCAACAATGTCTACTACCAATTACTAATTCAGTAGTAGGAGTAGCCAAGTCCACCTTGTGATAGGGAAAGGGATATCCTTAATTCTCCAGCAAAATAAAACAAAAGCAAATACGAAGTTTCTTTTCTTTTTTTCTTTTTTTTTTTAAAAAAACTACAATTTGCAAATCCTCCCTGAACATTGAAACATTAAAAAAAAATTAAAATAAAAATGTTTTCTGCAGTTCATAAAAGAAAAAAAAAATTCCAAGAAATAACTTAAAAAGGGCATATGAGTCATTGTAGGCAACAGACAGACAGACAACATAAATTATATATATATATATAAACAATTAAACAATAAACAATCGTAGTTGTGAATTGAAAAACAATCCAGCAATGAAGCATACAACCGCATTTATTCAATTATCTAATTAAAAAGAAAAACAGCAGTATTATAAATTTGTAGTACCAAAATTAGAAAGTTGTTTGCGTGTAGAACCAGGTGGCCTTCCCCTAGCTTTCTTGTAGGAATTCGACGAAGAAGTTGCCATAGCCATTGCAGACGGCGGAGGAGAAGTCAAGTTAACGCCTAAGCTATTACCGTTACTACCATCGGGAGCATACTTCCTTGGCCGGCCGCGTTTACGCTTGGCCGGCTCGCTCGAGCCGCTGCTAAGAGCAACACTGTTTGCTGCTTGCTGATGTTGATGATGTTCTTGTTCGTGGTGGTGTTGAAATAATGAGATATCTGGTTGATAGGTTTCTGATGCCGGCGGTGGCTGTGGTCCTGGTGGCATCACTGGCTTGTAAATCGAAGCGACGTCAGCATTGAATGCTAACCTCATGTTCACCATGTTTATCTTCTCTGCTTCTTCTCTATCCAACATTTTTTAAATTTTTTATTTTTTTATTCTCTGCTCAGAAACCCTAATTCTGCAAATTTAAGTCGTAAACAAGTTAAATTTTTATGGATATTAGAATATGAGAATAATAAAAATAAATGAAAAAAATTCATACTTACCGGAATTAATAAACGAAGAAGGAATTAGGGTTTGTTGAAGAAGACGGAGGCCACTTCGAAAATAAGTGAATTTCAGAGAATTTCGCTATTTTTTTATTAATTTTTGTTATTTAGATATTTTGTTTTCTTTTTTTTCGTACTTTCTGTATTTTGAAGCCTTTATTAAAATGGCAGATCAATCTAGGAAAATTATTTTTAGGAACACGCGCTCTTGAGCCACGCACCAATGGGTCTAGCTCGAAGAATTTGTAGTCTTGAATTTCCTTTGATGTCCTTATTTACCATTTGTCTTCCTTGGGTTTATATGCTTTGAAATTTTCTTTTTACTAATTTTCAAAGATATTTCTAATAATTTTTCAGAAATTTTAAATTCAGTAAAATTTAATCAAAATACCTTAACTGGAATTTTTTTTTTTTTTTTTTTTGCGAATGTCAAAAGAAATTTGTGATAAATTCTTGGCAAAGTTAAAATATTTCTTGTAAACAACATAAAATACCTTATTTTAATCACCTTCCTTTTGTTTAAATTGTTTCTCATTCTTTTCGTTACACAGTAAAATAAATCATTAAATTAGTCCACATATTATTTGCTAGTTTAATCACACCGAATTTTATTTCAGACTTTTGATTTTAGTTTCAAGGTGGTTTGGAGAAGGTCTCAATAATTTCATGTAATGTGACAAAATTGAAAAAATAAAAAGGGAATAAATTTGTAGGCAACCCAAATGTCATAAAAAAAAGTGAAAGTTGCTGGAGGGCAAGCCCAAACGAGTCGGGGAAAGGAAAAACAACTGACGAGAAAAAGAGATGATAATATTTTCATTTACAATTTCCATTGCGCATCCCAATCTGAACAATGCTAACATTGAATACATCATCAATCAACATACATTCTTTTGTTATATCTACAAACTGCAGAGCAGTTAATAACTGAATCTATCTATCAACAAGAGTTTCATACATCAAAATTCTTTCTTACAGCACATGGGAAGTCCCTTTCTGATTCTCTTCGTGGCAGGAATGTCATCCTCTATCAACAAGAGTTTCTTACATCAAAAATCTTTCTTACAGGACCTGGGAAGTCCCTTTCTGATTCTCTTCTTGGCAGGAATGTCATCCTCCACAATTGGATTAGACCCAAAATTGTCATTACTCGTGTCTACAAGGTCAAACAGCACAACAGATTACTTACAAACTTGGAAGGTCTTTTATTCCCAATATTTTGTAGGTTAAGCAAGAGAAGCACCAGGAATTACCTTCCAATTTGACGGTGGCATCACATTGGAACTTTGAATGAGATATCTCTTTTGTACTGTATCCGGTTCGCTTTGCAGAGACTGTAACAACTCCCGCCTCAACCTTTTGTTCAGGAGTTTCACATAGTCCCTCAAAAGGCCTCATATAACAAAACCTACCATGATTCAGAAGCAAATGATTATGATTCAGAAGTAAGCATATATTGATTGCTACTAAATCTTTCAAGACTTCGGGCATGCATTCCTTGAAAAGGCATTGATTATACTTTGTCCATAAAACAAATTGCATTTGTCATTATGTTAATACAAAGTATTTGCAAGCAGAGAGCCATGAGGAGAACAGCATAATGCCGGATAAATTGGGAATACCAGTCAAGTGGTAAGTTCCTGATGTCAAAATTGGGACTCAACATCCTCCACTTCCTACACTTATTACACTGCACCCATTCTTGATCAGGTTTATGTAGAGTGCCATCCTTGACCTGGGGATAAAAAAAACTTTATTTTATCAATTGAATATGAAAAAAGAAAGGATACTCGCAGTAAAAAAAATTCTTAAGAGGGATTTTTAAGCATTTCTATTGTTTTACAATTACAATAAAGGTTGTCACAGGAAACATAAGAAGTCATACTAAAATCAAAGAATGATTTTACCATTGATTCTCAATATTTTAACACATTATTACTGTAGCATATTAATCTAATTCAGACTGTTAAATATTTGCCACTGTCTTACATGTTCACGTTAAAAGGATAACACACACGTGTATGGCCAGAAGCATATGGCACAATCCCAAAAAAGTTGAAACTTCAAAGCAAAATTGCTTGGTAGGATAGGTGGCATATTCACCACTTAAGTAGTGATTAATACATTTATAAAGACTTAGTGAAACAAGTAATTTACCAACTGCAGTGAATCAAAATTATTGTCCCAGTATTCATCTGCTACTTTTCCCAGCCACTCTTCCAGTCGAGCATATGGTTCACAATCCAGAAATCCCTGCTTGTTATTATGCACCCAAACACGACCATTCCCATCATCCTGTATCGAGAAGTAGAAAAAACACTTTCAAAAGCAATGAAGAGATGGACTAAAAATACAAATAAGAAGTTTTCTTATGATTTTGAAATATGAAAACCCAAAGCAACCTAGTTAAGAACCCATCAAAAATTCTACATGGAACATATTGCTGGATAGATGTCAAATAATAGTTGCAACCTCCCTCACCAGTAAAATATATGACTAAATCTATAGAAAATATTAAATAAGTAATAAAAAAGAAGGATGTAAGTTCAGAGAATATTGCCAACCATTAAATTAGTAACATCTATGACACCAATCACACCTCGACCAATATCTCCATTATGAATCATGCCACCAACTCTCTTGTAAGCCTAAAAATGAAAGCAAAAGAATTAGTAAGAAGAGATGCAATTATACATGACAGAAATGTAATTTCAAATAAAGATGAGATTTAAGGTAGCTCAATTGCAAAAAGGAACTCCTACAGCAATCGATTCGTACTTGATTTCAAAACAAGACTTAATCATTAAAAACATCAGAAAATGATAAACAAAATTAACTAGTCAACTTAAGCAGAAGTTTCCTTAGAAAGAACACTTCTAGAACAAAACATGTAAAATAAACAGCCACAACATGACTAAAGAGGATTTGGGCAAAAAAGGAGACACTTTGAACTCAAATGTTATCGGTGGTAAAAAACATTTTTAAGGGTAATATCACATCATGAACTGATAACTCACCTCAATTAAACGACCATGCCAATACAAGAATATTCCACAGTTCATTTGCTCCCACTCTAATTGACAGCGACCCAGAGTTAAATGAACAGGTTTTCCCATGATAGTACCAGTTTCTACCCAAGTCTTATTCAAAGATTTTGCCAATGGTCGACTTCTAACCTGTAAAGTTACCAGAAAGAAAAGCATAAGACAAGTAGATAAAGCAAAAACAACACCTAAGCACAAAATGAGATTCAAATGGCATGTCATTACCAGTGAACCTTGAACATATATCCTCATTCGTGGAACTAAGAAGATGACTTCTAGATAAGATCGAAGTGAATAATCTAACGGGACCTACGACCAAAGAAGAGAAAACATAAGCTAGAAACATTTTTTAAACACTGTAAAATTAGTTAGAAGAGGATGACAACCTTTTGACTAATCTGACCAGTGCGAGATCTAATCCTCCTAGAACGGATGAATATGTCACCTTGGTGAAAAGAGCTACCACCATTTAGTCCATTATGCCACTCCAGACAATAATCTGATCCCCATTCATCTAAATTCCATACATATATTTGAGTTCCCGTGCATTTATCCCTAAACAAACCAGCCTTTTCACCAATCAAATACTTATCAAATGGTGAAAACTCCTTGATGTTTTTCAAATTGTACTTTGCAGAAGCTTCAGACTGGACATTTGTATCCAATTCCATAAACTGTCCTTTTCTGTAGTAGCTAACAATGGGAATTTCGGCATTCTGGAGCAATAGTAGCATCAGTTAAATATTGTTAAAGACATCAAATTCATAGTCATAAATAAAGCAAATTAAAATGGAAAAATTAAAGCCAAATAGAAATCAGATTATGGATACCATACATCTTTCCCTTGATTTAAAGATTGTGAAAGAAAGGCTATAGATCTGGAATCAGCAGTCTGTGTAAGAACCAGAGCATCCTTGCCAAGTCTCATTGCTCCAGTCTAAAAAAAATATCCAGATCAGCATTAGGCATCATGCAATCTGTTGGAAGCACCTGAAACTATATTCACATATGCATTTGAAAAGAAGAGATTCTTCCCAGAAAAAGAAAATACAGCTCAAGTAAAATTTTTGCTCCCTATTTCGTTTAGGCAAAGCCTCAAGGAACAGTGAAAACTAGTTTCTGACTTTGACAAGACACTAGAGGAAATCAATAACTAGTAAAGGAACAGTGAGAACCGATTTCTGACTTTGACAAGATACTAGAGGAAATCAGTAACTAGTAAAACCTAATATATTTTAACTTCTATTTCCAGTCTGGTAAACTCAAGGGCAAAAGCAGTGAAAAGATAAAAGAAAATTAATTCAATTTTTCATATAACTGTTTTCCTTACAACAATTGGTACAGTATCAACCCATCATCAAACAGCTTAACCAGTAGAGAAAGCCCAGGTCAATAGTATTTGCCACAATTTACATAAAATACAAGCACTCCAAAATTCATCCCAAATAATATCACCATGCGAGATCACCACCCACACAAAGCAGAAATTAAATACTAAAATGACTATCATAAGTTATATTACTTGTAATACCAGAAACTAACAAGGTTATGATGTAACATCCAAACAAGTAAACATTTGAGAAGCATTTTGACAATAAAAAAGAAAGAAATTCTACCTTAAATCCAACACCAAATTTTCCAATACGATCTGGATTATCTGCATCAGGCTGCTTGTGGCCAAAGTATGTCATTCTCTCAATCTCTTCATGAGTCATCCCATGGCCATCATCAATAATTGACAGCATAGGAATATTTTTTCCAACTTTCTTAAAATATATGGTCTCAATAGAAATCTCCAATCTGTCAAAAACAAACAAAGAACCAACCTATAAATATAGATAACACAAAGACTCGAAGGAAAAATAGCATGAATAGAAAAGTAAACAAATTAGTAGCAAGATGCATGGGTAAATGACCCTACTTAGTTGCTTTGGCATCCCAGGAATTATCAACGAGCTCAGCTATTGCTCCAAAAATCCATCCAGAATGTGCCTGACCAAGAGTTTGTAGATAACTTGGGTCTGCCCGCACATAATTTTTTTCAAATGGTCCCTTCCACTTTTTGAAGCAAGGGGCTGCGGTGTACTACAAGTTTCAATTGCAGACTCAAAAACAAGGTTATCTCCAGCTACAGGTGACTTGAGGATGGGCAAGAAATTACCTTCACTGCTAGCAACAACTCTTGCCTCCATATGTGTATTTTTTCTGCCAGCAGATTCCTTCACTATATGAACAGGCAAAGTCGGACTACCATTAATATCTGTCTTTGTTGCAACTGGTTGCACTTGACATGCCTCACCTGTCATCCATCAAAGCATTCTCCATTTTAAAACACAAATCAACATATTATGAGATAATACTTCCCATGATTGTCTCTAAACCAGAAGTAGACAAATTGAATAAAAGCACAGTAACAATACATACTTATAGCACCAAATCATCTGGCAATAGAACAAAAAATACAAATATGACAAGTGACCCAAAATGTAATATTAAAATACACGAGTTTCAATTCAGAATCAAATGATAATAACATAACGAGTCACCTGATTCATCATGCCTTTGACCATTAGAGGCGTCGCATGATTTCTCCATCCGATATGCAACTCTAACGATGCTAAAATTTGGGGTTTGATCGGGAGGAAGTACGTAGAACTCCGAGCACTTAAATTTCACAACAGCAACCTTTGGATTATATAATGTCAAAACTTCAATAGGAATGAAGTAAACAAGATAAATACAAATATTTTCATCTTATGAATATAAATGAGTCCTTAAATCACCAACAAGAAAGATAACATTATTTAGACAAAAAGAGTTAAAGAAAAGATTAAGAGGAAGAGTGAAACACACACATTTAACAAACAATGCTCAAATTGACCCCTAAATAGACATCATTTAATTAAATGATTAGTTGTATTGGTATTACAGAATACAAAATAAATAAAGTGGATCACGCCATTGCTGATAGCATTATAATAATAACTAGCTCAATTTTCATTCGAGATTAAAAATTCGAAAAGAGGAAAAGTTCTTTTGCTTGAAGCCAAATACATCCATCCTCCAAAATAAGAAAATGTAGCCAAAATGTCATTTGGGTGGGCAAAATGAAAAAACAACTTTGCTTCAATACACTGCCTGTCACATTAGCTAAAAACAGTTTGCGTCAGAAAATAAATAAATAAATTATGAAAACAATTGATTTTGAAAGAATCACGTAATTCAAAGAGCGCAACAGAAGAACTATTTAGAAGACAAAAAAATGAGGTGTACAAAACATCCTATGACCAACAAACATAATGCAAACAACGCAACAGCACTTTACCATATCCCTGTTTTGCAGGTAAGTCAAAAATCTCCCCCACTCCTGTTGGTCACGTGAACACTGAGGTGCAGGTCTCAGGCAACAATTAGACATGCCATCAAGGAGTAATTTACTTCTAGCAACAATATCTTGTACATTCCAGTGACGAGGTCTGT
>JAWDEX010167707.1:0-16289 GCA_035221805.1 Trichilia hirta | reverse complement strand
AGGTTCTCTATCATTTCGCTCGGGGCGGTTCACCTTTTTCTCTTGCTTTCTCAGGAATACATGGTCTTTTACATCCATTTTGTCAAATAGCTCCCTTCGGACGGCCTCGTATGTGATAACTGATCGCTTGTTAATAGCATACCATCCCCTCTCCACTGGGAACCCTCTCCTTAATCCTTCCAATATGAATGGGTGGTGAAAACCCCCCAATTATATTACCTCCTTGTGATATCTTGACATTAAACTTCGAAGGCTCTCAATGGGACCCTGCCATAATAAGAAGAGAGTGCTTGCGCTACGTGTGGTCTCAACGGCACCTCAAAACTCTTCCACAAAATTTTGGCCTAATTATCAAAAACTCTCAATAGTGTCTTTTGGGAGGCTTCTAAACCATACTTTGAGTTGCCCTTCCAACGTCAACAGGAACAATCGGCACATTTGAGGCTCGCTCAGCCCTTGATTATACATCATTTTTCTAAAAATGCCCAGATGCAGTGTGGGGTCTATCTTCCTTGTATAGGGCGTGATCTGCGGCATCTTAAATTTTCTGGAGATAGTCAACTCCAAAATATCCCTAGTGAAAGAGGAATCACCACATTTCTTCTCCTCGAACTTTTTGCTCGCATTTCTCAATAAACTCACCTTTGTTTCCCCGATTCTAATTTCCTTCAGTATCTTCCTGACACAAATTTCTATCATCTGCAAGTCAGTAGGACAAACACTGTAATCTCGCGACTTGATCTCATCAAGTTGTGACCGCAGGTCCACCGTGATATGTCTTAGTTTGATGGTGATTCTTGGGTCTATTTTAGGACTATATGGAGTAGCGAACATTATTGATTCATTACCACCATTTATTCTCGTTCCTTTGCGGGCATCAGCCTAGCCCTTTTTTTTTTATGCAGAGTGATAAAACAAGTGTTCTTGATAGCAGTTCCCCTGATTGGGTACTGGGCTTTTCGGTCCCTTTCTCCTTGAGGATAGTCGACCTTTACCTCTGAGACTTTTAGTATAACTTGGTGCCTCTTTTCGTATTTTTGTCGCCAATCTAACGCTCTTAACCTCGCAGTTTCCTTTTCCAGTTGTTGGTTTTGGTGTTCCTGCTCAAGAATCTTCTGGTTATCAATCTCTCTTGCACTTTTATGCTCCATTAGCCCCCCTTCCATTTGTCAGGACTCACACCCTTTGATTCTAACAGTTGCTCGACTGGCTGGACCATCAGCATGGTGATCCTGTACTTTGTTCTAGTCAAACAATTTCGTAGTGGTCCTCTTTTTGCCAGTATTTAGAGGATTCCCAACTTTTTCTTTTTGCACTTTCTTAGAAGGACGGCTACGATTATTCTCCGTCATGTTCACACGAAATCCTTTTCAAGTTTCTTATTCAGGCTTTTAGCTCGATTCTCACAGACGGCGCCAACTATTGATGCTTAAATTCTCCTCGCACGAAAAATTCAGTGCACCACACAAATTTTACTATTGCGATTGATGTAGTGGCCGTGTAGAACGGTGCTTAGCTCCTAACAGGGACTCTCAGGGGACTACCTGAAATCAAAGAAAAATAATCTAGAAATGAAGTCGGACTATCGGTGAATAAACTCCGACGCTCAAGTTAGTAGATCATCTAAAGCTAAGTTAAAAAGAGAGATAAATTATGAGTGTTTGAGTATTTACCGCCCGAAAAATTGGGCTCGAAAAATATTTATGGGGGAGGGCTGATCTTTGCTAGCAAAACTCTCTCTTTTCCTCTCCCAATCGAAAATGGTCCAAAAGAATTAAATCTTTTTTCATGTAGCAATTTTACTATTTATAAGGCCTTTATACGTGTGAGCATCGGAGAACGGGAGCTTGATTAGACAAGATTGGGTATGGTCATCTGGCAGGTCTTTTTACCACTCTTTTACATTAAGTTAGAGGATTGCAATGAGTGCCTGCAGCTTGCAAGGCATGATGCCCTTTAACGTGATAGGACGCTCAAGCTGTTCCTTAAGAAATATACCTGTTTATCTCATTCGAATCTTTCGCTTTTAAAATTTTGAGATTATATCGTCTCGATAATTAGAACGATATTAGGAAAATAAAGAAAATTGAGGTGATAAGGTCAAGTCGGGTCGCCCACATAATAGATTTGTAACTAAAAATAATTAATCGATAAAGGTCATCAATAATTTCCTGTAAAACTAACTTTGCTATGAGTTGATTCTATACTTTGCCCATATCTAAGTTGCATTGCAAAGGAGGAGACATTTCTATCTGGATTCTTCGGAACCCACATAGCTACCAAAGTTGTGATCCTAAAACTACAGAAGAGTTGTAAGATTGCAACGCATAGCAAAATTCAACCAAATATATTGTGCTCATGAAATTACTCTGGTCCTAATTACCATATATATAAAAACAGGTATAGAACGTATCTCATAAATGTCAAAAAGAAAAAAGAAAAACAATAACTGATGGGATTAAACAGGGGTTTGATAGGCTACCATTTCTGTTTTCGGACATTCTTGTTAACTGATTCTAATCCACGTTACATTCAATATAATTAACCCATGGATGCTTGATTGCTGAAACAACATATGAAAATAAAATAGCGGAAAAGTAGATTTCTCAATTCATGTTTTATGGTGCTCCATTGCCACAATAAAATAGAGCAAAACAAGGATATAGAAATATGCTTCATCAATCATCATAAATAAACCAACCAGTTTTGTATATATCAACTTCAACAACGCAATACAAAGAGACATGTCGATACACGTATTTTAGGTCCATTCAGAATATCCATCAAACAATTAGTATGGCTTCTCGGAAAAAGAAACGCGTTACTTTGAGAATGAGTCTTCGGTCATCAGGACTGAGAAGTGCGAGCTTTCGAGCAAGAGGGAGAAGCTTTTGGCGGAGAATAGAAGCGTTCGGGACATTCGTGACTGAGAGAAGACGTGGGCCACCCAAGGCCTAGAGCTTTGATTACGCTTGTCCTTACTGTTTCCAACGTCTCGAATTCTTCTGTTAATGCTGAAGATAACAGCTTCCCATCCGAATAACGGAGCTCGTAGAGTTGTAAGGGTTTTGCTTCGGCCATTTCTCTCTTCGATCAATCTACGAGACAACAAATATTTGCAAATATTGGGATTTCCACATCACTCGTATTAGGCAATTAATATTACTATCGGTATCTGTTTAATATCATTTTTTTTAACGATTAAACCACTTTTAATATGAAAATATATCTATATTTGTAATAGCAATATCACGGATCTGTAAAAATTTATAATTTTAGTTTAAATTAGGGATGATATTTGAAATTGTGCAATACTATTACTTGAAAAGAAAAAAGAAAAGAAAATTTTCGTTTTCCATTTTAGAAAGATGAGGAAAACAATCAACCCAGGATCCACGCCCTAATTCTCACTTTTGAAAATCGCGTGTTTCCAATTAATACAGATTCCAATCCACGTCATTGGTATCTCAGACTCGGGAATAATTAAGAAAACTGGGTGAGATGTAAAAATACAAGTGGTATCTCAGACTCACAATCAATGCATTCAAGCTCTAGACAGCAGTTTCTTTGAAGCTCTTAGCCAACCAGATAGCAGTTTCCCTGGGTGATACTTTCTCAGGCCCAAATGGTTTTAAAAGCACGCCTAGCTCTTCAAACCTCTCTTGTTGCAAAAGCCTTGCACTAAACTCAAGCAACCCTTCCAATGCCTCTGCACGTTGTTGGTATGACGATGTGTCAAAACGACGACGATGTAAATCGAATGAACGGGTGGGAATGCCAGTTCTTGGATCATGCTCCAAAGATTCACTTCCAGTTTGCGGAACTCCGTGTATTGCATCAACGAAATTAGGCCTGGTAGTGGCTTTATCGACGACCTGTATTGTACACTTGTCCTTTGTGACGGAGTAATCAACACTGTCAGGTGACGAAGAAGGGCAGTTTGCAGAGGTTGAAGATGTTCTATGGATAGGAAATAAGGAGTCTTCAGAAGACGTTAAGGGAAATGCAGCGATCTTGTCAATTCTTGGAGCGTTAACAGAAACATCCGGAGATTTCATGCTGCAAACATTGGCTTTGCAAGGGGTTTCCAAGGCTCTCGTTCTCGTGATTAACGGGAGAGATGCTCTGCGTGCACAGTGATAAGATTTGGTTCCTGGAGTATGTGAAGTTGGCAACTGCAATAGAAGCATTAAGTTAACAGTATACTAAAACTAAAAGAAATTGTCATTCCAACAAAATAGGAAACCATCAAATTCACGATTGTCTCTAGCCCGCTCTTGAAGAATATTGAAGTCCAAGGGTACAACGCAATCATAATTCTCATGGCCATAACATCCAATTAAGGCTTAATCTAATCACAGACAGAAGTCAGAGAGTTCAGGTTTAAAATCTCATAATAAACAGGGGCAGAGCTCCTTGTGTAGTCAATAACTTTTCCGATAGATGTGGTATATCCAAGGAAGAGAGAGAGAGAAAAATCAATACCCTCACCACTTGATGGTTATTGAGGTGAAAAAACAATGTATCTATAAAAACTACTAGACACGAATTCAGGGTCTTAGTACTCTATTTGCAAGCCAAGCAACTAAACAAGAAATCAAACACCGGTACTAACCGAATCGCGTTTTGAACCAATATGGGATATCTTTGATAGTGTTGCCTTATTCCTGGGAGTAGCTGATACTTTAGCTGGTGTCAGTCTTGGGGTTTTACCAGCATTGTAGAGGTTTGTCGCTGTTGACTTTTCAACACCAATCTCTTCCTGGACAACACCAGCAGATAATTCTCTGAACTTTCGATTCAAACAAGTTCCAAATTCCCGTGCTCTTTGACTTGAAGAGGGGGAGTGTTGTCCAGTTTCAGATATACTAGGATTTAAGGCTCTGTCATTGTCGAATGACAGCCTCTTTTCTCTGTCAGTGTGTATGTAAGCAGCTTCCAGCTCCAAGAATGTAGTTTTCTTTATGAAATTGGAATCTGACCACCGCAACGGGAAAGTATTCCGCCGAGGGCTGTTCAATTTTAGAAGAATCCTAGGTATATAAGGTTGAAGATGTGGGTGACTGAGCAACTCTGATGCCTGATATAACCAGAATACACTTCACTCTCAGTAAGGTTTACTAATCCAAATAAACATCCACAAATAAATAGATTTACATCAAAATTCTATCAACTAGCTATAACAGCCAAACAGTTTAAAAATCTGCTTTAAACTTAAATATAGCTTTAACATGAAGTTAGTACTTTCCTTCTACAACAATATATCTTCTCTTAGGCAAATTCTAAAAGGAAAATGTTATTAAATAAGAAAAGAGGAAAGGAGATGTACGCTTGGTCTAAGCTCTGGATTCTTCCGCAGCATGCTTTTAACAAGTCCTCGACTGGAGAAACAGTAAGAAAGGAATACAGATTAGAGAAACCATGTTATGTTACTAAACAAGTACTATGATATTTCTAAATATGAGAAGATGATTTGAGACGATTGTGATTTCTGAACAATTATTCGGATTCACTCGCAAAACCCCACACCTGCAAACTAATAAAGAGAACTAGACACTGTAATATGTGTAAAGTGGGTACTTACAATGGACCAGAGTACATAGTTGGAAGAGGAGCCACTATAGACTTATTTATTTTATTAATCAGTGCCTGCATGTCCTGCTCAGAAAAATAAAACAGAAAAACGAGAATAAGTCCATATCATTTGACAAGATTCAATCTATCTCATAGTGATATGAGTCACCATTAGGATGCTAGAGCATTAATATGGGTGAAAACTCCAACATTGTCAAAGGGCCCAAATTGCAACCGGGAACATACTGTTTCTTTGAACAGCTACAGGAAATCAATCAGTAAAAACTACATCAAATGGGTCACTAAAATGTTACAAAACAAATATCCTTAAGTCAACAAATCCATCAAACATTGCGGCTTAGGTTTTAACATTTAACAAATTAACATGATACCTTCCTGGGTTCTTCTGATTCCTTTTAGTTTCCCACAGCTTTCCACCTTTTTACATAAATAATGGTGAAGAAATTTCCAGAACTAAAAATCGCTTCCTCAGATCCAGCACAATAAGCATAACATTTCCAAAAACAAGAAATTTGGTTTTCAAAATATTGTGCTTTTTAACAAGTACAGTGTTTCTGGGATGTGATTAGCATAAACAATGTTTCGTTTAAACCAACTATTAGTCCTCAGCAATTGTTCCATAGCTTCAAGCTTCAAGCTTCAGGAAACAATTATAAAAATAATACTCTGATTTGATAATTCTATCAGAATCCTCCTTCCAAATACTATTTGATTGTACAAAAACAAGACAAAATGACAGCAAATCAGCAACTTACAAAAGCTTTAAAAGCAGGCTTTCGGGCACTCATTTCATACATACAGCATCCTGAAAAATGTAGGAAGTTAAACGTATGAAAAAAAATACATAAAATGAATGAAATTGATCGAGCTTAGTTGACAATTGTATTACAAACAAAAGACTTAGTTCACCTAAAGACCAAATATCTGACTTGGAACCATAAGGTATGTCAGCAAGCAGTTCAGGGCACATATAACTGGGAGTTCCAACAACCTGTGCTCAGATAACAGAAACGATTATAATGAAATCAAGCGGATGGGGAGTATCAAAAATGAATCCCTATCAATAACACTACTTACAGAGGAAGCAAGATCATCGGAAGTCAACATTTTAGCCAATCCAAAATCACCTGCATACAACATGTATATTAAAGCAGTTTAGCCAGGCCAAGATTGACATTAGCCAAAATGTTGCCAAAAGTGACTGGTACACTATGATTGTCAATCAGGATAAAAGTAGTGGCAGATGGATAAATTACCTAGACGTATATCCTGATCTCTTGTCAAAAATATATTTGAGCACTGATGCAATTTGAGAAACATCATCGAAGAAATTGCTTATGAGATTTTGCATAGAACAGTAAACCAAAGATTATCGAAATTGCAACTATCAATACCACTTACCTTGACATCTCGATGAAGAATATGATTTGCATGTAAGTAATCAAGAGCCATCAGGAGTTGAACTAGCCACTTACACAGTTTCTGCAGAATAAAACAGAAATTACAATTAAGCATCATAACTAGTCCAAGATTCTTGACAGCAACGTAAAACATAAAGAGAGCAAAAACTTTGCTGAAAATTACTTACTTCTTCAGGAAAATTAACACCATTGGCCCTTTTTATAGCCTCTGCACTGTCAAGTAAGAAATGTAATTGCACAAATGTCCAAAGGACACAATAATTATTTGTCATAATCAAGCAGGTGGTAGATGAGAAATGTAGCTTACATGTCTCCACCCTCGCAGTAACCTATAACAATGCAAACATAGCAACCCTGATAGAGAAGTAGCCAGATTGTCAATTTTGCAACCATTATAGAGAATACGAATTCCTCAGAATTCACAGGTGATATTGAACAAATTGAAACACAGTAAAAGAACAGAAATCCAGTCCCGCATGAAAATTGAATTCCACGTGAACATTAAATAAAAGGTGGAGATTTAGTAAGCCCCAAAAAACACAAGACAACCAAAGGGTTGCAGATACCTGTTATCTAATACTATTGAAGAGATCTAAGTGAGATATTTGCTTACCCTTTCTACCCAGGAATCTTTGTACTCCACAATAAATGGATTCTTCACTTTAGAAATAAGCTCCATCTGCAGTTCAAGGAAGCACAACAGCAGCTCAAAATCAAATCCAGAAGATGAAATAGGGACCACGGTATATGGACCAAAAATACTCGTAAAAGAATGTCTTGCAATACATCCTTATCAACTGCAAAATGTTAGAAATTTCATTGACTACAAAGAAGCATATATAGGTTGAAGTACCAATCAATCACAGCTTAACTATCTTACCAAAACAACAACACACAAAAAGAGCCAACAAGTAAAGGGAGAAACTTTAGCCCTTTAAAAGCTTTACGCTGTCATTATTTGCAAGTTCTTACATACAAGGATTGACTAGTGTTGTATGCACTTGATATCTTTTCTTTCTAAAACTTGCCCCCACAATTCATCTTCTATTCTTTCTGAAAAATTATTGCAATATAACCTTGCTTCTTTACCGCACCTGCTGCTTGGAAAAGGTATACAACAAAAATTCTGCTTGATTTGTTCTAAAATGAGGAGAAAACACACTAGAAGTACTAACCTCCTGATGTGCAGATCTGCGTGCTCTATCAGTCTGACGAGCCAGACGAATCTTTTTCAAGACATACCTTAAAATGAGTATAAAAAACATAAATATTAACAAAATATTTGTAAATATCGCAAGAACCAACTGTTTCATTACTTGACTTCCAAGATTACATCAAATTCACAATAAAGACACTTTAAAACATCCTTACTTCTTCCTTTCGTGTCTATGCCTCACAAGAAGAGCTGAGCCAAAGGATCCTTTTCCAATCTGCTCTAGAATTTCATACTGCTCCATCGAAAGGTTTAGCACACACCTTTCGACCGATAGTTCTCACTTTCAATCTAACAGGTGCCCTCACAATATCTGAGGTCAAAATAGTGAAACAACAGCCGGATAACATGTACAAATAAAATTCTGCGACATATAAGAAAGAAATTAAGAAACACAACACTCAATACTGAAAAGTTGAGTCTTCAAGCACCTCGTTTTATAAAAAACCCACGGCTACAAACTTAGTACAGAAACTAAATATACCAATAGTTCAGTATTCCAAAGCGAAGAAGCAAGTTATCTTCCTACTTCACCACGGATGCATTAAAGTTGGGGCCAGGCTTAACTTTTTAAAAAGCATGAATTCATTTGACAAAAAAAAAAAAAGAGAGTAGATAATGGCCAATAATTCAGTGATTATCATGTCATTAATCAGTTATTTATCTGTCTAATCGTCAGTCAAATAAAGCGATTATGATTATGCATCCACAACACACAACCAACTTTCAGGGTAAAACAGAATAACCCATATGCTAAACAGAAAGAACTCGCGATAAATTCAAAAAGAAAAGCGACAGCCATCAGAAAACAAGAAAAAAAATTCAAGCGTTTGAAGTGAAACTTTAAAGACAAAAGAAAGAAGAAAAAAAAGTGAGAAAGCAAGTGTACCTGAAATAGGAATTTGGTTAAATGAAGCCAGCCAAGATGCTAGTATGCCAGAGAGAACGATATTACAACATTAACGCCAAAAAATTTTGTAAATGTGGAAATGTGAGGATAAATTGGAAATAACTTCACCTACTTCCGTATTATTTTATTAATTAATTGTATTCTTTAAACGAGATTGGCATGAGAGCGGCAAAAGAATTTTGATAGAAGAATTTAAAAGTTCAAACAGTGAGTGTGGAAAGAGAGAGAAAGGTTAAGTGGCACTTTCTTGGTTCTGTTTTAAATGATTTTGTTCGGGATTCTTGAAAGCGAAGCTTTACACGGGTGATTCTCTCGGCTAGGACGGGACAGGATGGGACGGGAGGTTGCCCCTTCGTTACAAGTTTTTCAACTTTCGCATTACGCCGACAATGGTTTAACGACGTCGTTTAATAGGAAATCAAATCAGTTTTCTCCAAAATAAACATAATTTTATGAATTTATTTCCACGTTGGATTTTAAAATTTGAATAAAAAAGTAGTATTTGCGTAACTAACTGATAATAAATTTTATTTTGGTTGCAGCCTGACTAATTGCATCTAACGAGTTGGGTTTGTCTCACACTATTATTAAGAAAAATTGATCTTTTAATCACATTTAGCAGCCATTTATTTTTCTGATCACTTAAAATAATTTATTATTATTCTGAACACTTTTAAAAAGAAAATACTTTTAGTTTTTAATCACCTTTGTTTTAAAAGTTAAAAAAAAAATAGTTTCTAAAGAAAATCATAATATTTTCTAAAGAATCAGAATATAATATTTTATTTATATAACGAGAATATAAAATAATTTTTTTTATTTTTTTAATAATATATATTATAATTATTTTTATAAGCTTAAATGAAATAATAAAATCTGATATTCTTACTTATTTATACTTTTTAATTGGAACAAACCGTACATTTTAATTACTAATATAATTATCTACGATAAAAAAATGATGCCTTTGTTATGCTGGCAGGGAAAATAAGCAAACGCATTCTCTACAATGTGTACCGGATTGCAGGCTGTGATTAGCCAATCATAAATGTACGGCACAAAAATCTTAAACATGCCGCAACTTCCCCCGGTCATTTTCTTATTTCCGACTCAAATACTTGTTCCGTGTTGTACGCAGCCTGCAATGCTTCATTGTACTCTTGAATTAAGCTTAACTATCTCGATGTTTAGAAATTTTATTTGTATTTTATTACGAGACAATAATGATAATTTAATACAAGTGATAAAAATGATTTTTTTGATTTATCAAAGGCAGGCAGGCGATAGTCGTATTGTCATGAATTTTTTTTTTATTATTTAATTTTAATTGTTAAATAATTAATTAAAATTTTATGTAAAATATAATTTTTTTACAATAACAAATAAGTAATAAGTAATAATGTTATACCTTCTTACATCACATTGTTGCATAAACCTTTTTAAGTTATATGCAAATTAACTTGTCATTAAATATCTTTATATATGAGAAATTGTTGTTATAACAAATCAATTTTTCATATCGGTCGAGAGATTAATATTCAAATACAAGTTAAAAATATATAAATATTTTTTTATTTATATATGAGAAAAGTGTAAGTTGTTAATCTTAAAAAAAATAATAATGATAATTTTAGTTATATAGAATATAAAAGGGTTTTGAATGGTATGAAAATTTAATAATAATAATATTAATATAATAATTTTAGTTATATAAATCATAAAAAGTTATGATCCATATGAAACCATTTATGATAATCCAAAATGTTTGTTTGTTTGTTTCTTATTAGTACTTAATTTATCAAATTTAAATATTTAAGATATTGTTGTTAGAAGTTTTCTGCTTAATTAAAAAAATATTTGTAAAAAGCTTGACTTTCTTTTTCTTATTATATAAATAAGATATATAGAATTTAATTAGAAAAAAATTAAAGAAAATGCAATTGATTTTTCTTCTTTTTTTTTTCCCCTAATTTTCTTTGCAATTGAAAGCAAACAAATTAAGTTTTTGTAACTAACAAATATTCCAAATTAAGAATTAAAATAAGTAAAGAAGACTAAATTGTCTTAAAAAGGGGCCAAATTTAATTGGGTTTGGTAAAGGTTATGGGTCGAGAAAGATGCCGAGCCCTTACATTGGACTTATCCAGGTTTCAAACGGTCTTATGGTTGTACATCCAGACCCCCCGAATGTTTATAATATTACAGATATTTCGTCGCGATTATCATATTTGTGCTGTATTCTGAATTTTAAAACTATAATAAATACTATTTTTTTTTTTTTTATGAAAATGACATATGTAATTATACTAATAAAACTCTAATTAAGCTTTAATGATTGCTCCCCACCCCAACCCCACCGAGAAAAAGTAAAAAAAAACCCAGCTAATTTTACCTTTATAAACACAATTTACAAGTAACCTTTTTTAATTTAATAATTTTTATTTAAAAAATCAGTCTAATATTGGTAATTATTAGTTTATTTAGTATTACGTGTCACAGTTTTGAAGCCACAATTATTTGTGAGATAAAATAAAAAGTACAAAATGTAAAATACTAATAAAGAAATAGATAAATGTTATTACTATTTGATGCTGTTAAATATTCTTTAAACTAACTTTAGAAATATAAATTATTTATCCAAATTCATATTTACAACTCGAAGTTGTGTGACAGATAGTATTAGTTGCTATTTAGTTCACATAATTTATTATTATTATTAATTATATTAATTTTATACCTTTTATAAATTTGTTTTTATATAAAAATTTATATTTTTACCATCATTTTTTAAAATTTATTTTAAATTATAATAAAAATGCAGCAATTTCAAATAAAGTTTGTTTCTCCACAAGTAATGATTTGCGGAACATGAGTTAATGCCTGCACATTTCAAAAGAATATCTACAACAATGAAAGTCAATTCTATTTGGAAGCATAGGATCATTACTTACTCCTTACAGTTCCACTTACCCATAAAGCAGCATCTCAGATGCATAGTTGCACTTGAATACGATAAGAAAATCAAGTTGACTCGGGGAACCTTTCTTCCTACAATTTTGTTATTTGATGATTAATCATTTCTTTATATTTGAGTATTTTGACTTTGCAGCGAGCTTTATATAAAAGAACATGAAGAGAAAACCCACAAAAAAAGTATGTGAATGTAATTATTATATCTATTCATGGGTCTAACATATCATGGACTCCAACTAACAAAAGTCATGCTACGGAATTTAATAAACAGTAGAAACGAGTCAACTTATGAGAACTTTACCACCTTAATGCCCACATGTCATTAATACATTTATGTCCTTTGTATTTTCCCATTCGTTAATGATGACTCTTCCTTGTTTCTTTTACTGCTCATCAAATTTCGAAAAAACTCTTTCCTTAATTTATATAGATCTGTATCTATATACTACTGTAGATGCTCTTCTTCAATCCATAATATATATATATACACTACTGCATATGATCTTTTTCAATTCATAAGTTGTGTTTGTGTGTGTATCTATAATGACAAGAATACTTATTAGATATTCCAAAGCCGAATCTTCTAATCAACTATGACCAATAAATGAGACATTGAAAAGGTATAAGGATGTGTAAATCTTTATACGAAATACAACATTATTTCCGCGTTAGTGAAAGGAGAAAACAAAGAACAAATGAAAATTATTTTATCAATTGTATCTGCTTTTGCAGGGAGTTTGAAGTATCCATCAGGAATTCATACAAGGAATTAGAAGACACAAAATTGAAACGGGACCATTGATACCTGCTCAGGATTCGCAATAAGAAGTAATAATCAACCACACAAGTAAGGTAGGTTCAATGCGATTCACTTTTAATATACGTCTATGTTATCAAAGTCAGGAATGGTGGGTTTGATAGAATCAGGGGAATATCATTAACGTCCCTTCAGAGTTTAATTTCCATAAACCAAAATTTAATGTTTTGAACCACCACTATATTCTTTTTTCTTATATATTTTAAAAAACTATGGAGACAAAATATAATACCTAGTGATGATATATGCTATACAGCCCACAATTGGTGGGTCGGCAGGAATATAATTCCATGAAAATTAAAAACATTATTGTATTTGATGATGAAAACTGATGATCAAAAGCTGGAAAAGGACGCGAGAAAGTTGAGTAAAAGGGCTGGTGAAGGAAAAGAGAAGAGAGTAGATATATGTCATTCTCTAGCCAAAGGCAGAAGCGATGGGTGGAGGAAATGGGTGTTCATTAATCGGTTAACATTGCACTTCATGTGATGGGAGGAAAAAGGAGAGGGCCATTGCCATGTGAAGTAGAATGATCCTGGAACAAGTGCTTGTTTCTTTCAGCTTTGTCGTGTTTTTGGCAACATATCTCTGTGTTTAAATTTGTTTCTACTTTTTCAGATGCTTTTATTAATTATTTTATAAATAATGTGGACGTACAAGTTCATCTTTGAGCGCGGTCTTTTCGAAATGGAAAAGCGCAACACTTGATATCCTCAAAAGAAATTCCATAAGTTTTCAATCACAGTACCTATGTCCTTCACAAGTACTTGAAATTAATATACAACCACATGGTCTGAAACAGATGATCAAACAGCTAATATACGTTAAATCTACCCAAAATCTTACTCAATTGGCATATATACTTGTATTGCCAATCAATCAAGCTAAACACTTTGATTTGCTTCTCCGGATCTTAAACTGTACCTGATCAATCATCAGAAAAACTGTACTCGATAATGTCTGCCAACTTGCTAATAACAGGATACACGGTCCATTTTGTTATGAGATGTACCGTTTCATTTGCACCATGAATTCCATGCACGCAAACTTTTAGAGTTTCAGTTTCTATGTCTATTCAAAATATTTTCAACGCTTTTCCCTTTCGTCATCACATCATTTGCGAAAGAATGCATCAGAAGTCATAACCATACATTTTTTCCCGTCTTCATATATTAATGAATTAATTAATTTCCATCGTTCTTTTCATAGCTCTTTCGGCTGGTAATTCATTTCATTGATACTACTCTTCATTTAATTAAATTATCGATGGCCTGTTTCCCTTTCCTTTACATATATAGCTGACAATAGCCAGAAACGGGTTCAATGCTTCCTGCAGCTCAATAATCA
The DNA here is from genome assembly GCA_035221805.1 of Trichilia hirta. Taxonomy (NCBI): domain Eukaryota; kingdom Viridiplantae; phylum Streptophyta; class Magnoliopsida; order Sapindales; family Meliaceae; genus Trichilia; species Trichilia hirta. The sequence goes on along the minus strand of JAWDEX010167707.1, from coordinate 2,013 downwards.
AATTGTAGTGATGCAAACAATTAACAGTGTTCCGATAATTGAAGAGTTATAGAAGCCATACACTGTACATGTCCTGGTTCTGATAACTTAATTATACCACATCCAGTTGGGTTATGTAATGACGCAAGCAGTGCAAATTATATGTCCCGACCACCATTTGCACTTGAATCATTCTTCATGTTGAATGATTTTGGATCATTAGAGTTTTAAGCAGACCATTAGTCAAAGAACATCATTATTTTTCCCTTTCATAGTGACCAAAGTGCGGGTTGATCACCTTAAAGATATTAATTGTCAAGGTCAAGCTTTGATTTGCCATGTGGAAATGAATGACTCAATTGATGGCATAAATACCATCTTCCTAATGCTAGAAGATTTTAGAGAAGTCAAGCAATAATGCAGCTAAAATCAATAATATCATATGTTTCAATACAACTTATTGATGATGCTACTAGATTAGCTAGATTCCTTCAATCAACGACTTCCTATGTCAGTTTCATTGTATTTAAAGGAACATTCTTGCAACAGGTACCCACTTTATTGAAAAGACTAAACCAGATTGTAATAATATATTCACGACAGTTATATGAAAGATATAATATCTTTGTTTTGTGCAAGGGACTACGAACACTGAAGGAGGTGCAGAAAAGCAGCAAACTTCTGATTTTCTCCCAACAACGAAGCTTTGGATTGTCTGGTCTCTATTAATTAATTATTGATGACATTTATCGATCTAACACTTATTTTATCTGAAATTTTTAGATCCCAAAATTTATTAAGTAGAAGATTTAGTCCGGCCCTAATCGCCTCGGTATCGAGATGACCCTTTCTTAATTATCGAGACGGCCCAACACTTCTTCTAAAAACGAGAGTTGTGGATGAGACCGACAAATACGCTGTTCAAGTAACTGTTCAAGTGTCCCATCACATTAAGTTGTGTCGTGCCTTGTAAATTGCAGGCACTCATTATTACACCAAATCTAACGTAAATGAGTGATGAAAAGATTGACTCAACCACCATACCTACTCCTGCATAATCAAACTCCTGTTCTCCGATACTCACACCCCTATAAAAGGTGAAAGCAATACATGTAGACGGACTTCTGACTCTTCTTCCTTTTTGGCGGGAATTCCTAAAGAGGGCCATCTTTGAGCTGTTAGGAAAGAGATACTGCACACAAATATTTTTTGAGCCCAGTTTTTCGGGTCGATAAAACACTCAAACACTCATATTTTTCCTCTTTTTGTTTGATCCTGCACCAGTCACTGACTTAAGCGTCAAAGTTTATTCGCCGATAATCTGACTTCACTCCTACCTCATTTTTCTGTGATTTCAAGTAGCCCTCGAGGAGATTTTACGTCAATTGCAACAGTAAATATGGGTGATGTGCTGAATCTTCTGTCCCTAAAAAATTTGGACATCAATAATTGGCGCCACCTGTGGCAAACGAGCAAAAAGCCTAAACAGGAAGTTCGAAAAGTGTTTCAAGTAAATATGGCAGAAAACACTCGTAGTCGTCTTTTTAGAAAAGTGTAAAAAGAAAAAGTCATGGGTCCCCTTCACACGAGAGAAAAAGAGGCCACACGGAATCGTCAGATGAGAATGAAGTACTGGCTCACCACATTAATGGTCCAACCAGCTGATCCACTATCAGAGCCGGTAAAACCAACAAGTATAAGAAAGATCGATAATTGGAAGATTATGGAATTAGAATGCAAAAATTAGTTGCTAAAAAAGGAAATGTCAAGGCTGCAAGCGTTGGTTCGGCAATAAAAGCACGAAGAAAAGCACCAAATCGTGCCAGAAGCCTCAAAAGTAGGGGGAGAGAGAGACCAAAGAGCTCAAAACCCGCCTAAGGGGACTGCTGTCAGAAACGCTCGCTTCACTAGCCTGTAAAAAGGGAAGGATAAAGCGATGCATATGATAAAGTAGAAATGCATGACGGTAACGAACCCATGATGTCTGCCACTCCTTCTAGCCCCAAAATAGACCCAAAGATTTCCACCAGGCCT
>JAWDEX010167699.1:0-16704 GCA_035221805.1 Trichilia hirta | reverse complement strand
GGGCATGTTTTTCTTCTGCTATCACAGTATTGCCTGATCCTCAATTTTTATTTCATCATATAACTTTTTACAGGCAATTTCATAGTTGGTAATGGACCACTTGCAGATTGTATACCATCTCTTTTTTATGCAGAGTCCTTTTTGCAATCTTTCAACGTCAAGCATTGGTAAAAAACCCTAAGATCAATGATTTTATCGTGGTATCTTTTGACAAAACTCTTGAGACTTTTAGTAGGGCCTTATTAATGGAAGAGAAGTGAACTTGCACTATGAGTAGTCTGAATGTTGCGTTGAAATTCTTTTAAAAAAGTTTGGCTTAACTATCTGAAGCTATAAATAGTTCCTTAAACAAGACTATTGAGCCACCTCCGAGCTTACCCTAATAGGGTCAAGGGAAATAGGCAGCATATCTAGACTTTGTTAGTTCTTACACTAACATTATTTTTTAAAAAATATCGAGGTATAATATTGAGTCAATTTTGTTGGTATATGGTACGATTTTGGCATTTTAAACTTTTGAAGAATAGTAAGCTTTATTATTACGATTTTATTGGTATGCATATGCGAGTATTTTAATCTTAGACCTGATCTCATTAAGATATGATCTTAGATCTATAATAGTATGTCTTGGTCCAGTGTTTATGCATGCATTATTCTGAGACTGTACAGAGTATCAGACATTTTCTATTTAGAGAGGTGAAATATTTGAGTTAAAGTATTACAATTACTTACCCTAAGGCTCGTGTATAACCCGTTAACCTTCTCTTTTTCTTTTTGTATAGCAGTAAGGCTAGCACTCCTTACCACTAGGGCAACTATAGGGCCTCTGACTTTATTTCGCCCTTAGATTGTGTATGACTCTTGATTGCCTCAGAGGCTTCTAGCATTTGCTAATACATCCCTTAATCGCATTATTTTTGCAACAGTCTTTTCAACTTTATAGTTTTTTTCTCTAGTTTCTTGTTCCTTTGTTCTAACATTCGCCTTCTCATTTTTTTTCTCTATTATCTATTCTTGTACTCTTCTAGCTTCATTGTTATTTATAAAGATTCACACTCTTAAGTTCTCGCAATTGCCCTACTCACAGTGGTGGGATAGTATGGTCTTATGGTTTGTTTTCATTCGAGGATTTTGTGGCATTCTCTTCATCAACAAGATAGATAGGGTCCCTATCCTTTTCTATCTGTAACTTTTTGTAAAGATGATTGTAGTTATTTTCAGTTATTCTTACTACAAACCCTGTCAAAAACTTTTCTAAAACTAACTAAAGGCTTTTCTTTTAATTCCCACAACCGGCACTAACTGTTAATGTTTAAAATTTTTTCGGGTAAAAAATTTAGTACATCACACAAATTTTGTTCCTTTATAGCATGCAGGTGCTTTTAAATTCACCTCGGGTAGAAAATTTAACAACTCGCAGGTTGTAGTTATTACCTAAAATTTAAAGAGAAAAAGTTAGGAGTAAAATTAATTTTTCAGCATATAAGTTTCGATACTTAAATTAAGCATAATGTCAAGAAAAAGAAAGAGAAATGATAAAGGATGAATAATAAAATTAGAGTGTTTCAGGAATTTGTATCGATGCGAAAGGTTAAGTTAGAATTTCTCTTTATAAGCAGGTTTAAAAGTCCCAGATATTGCTCAAAAGGCCTCTCGTTCCAATTGTAAATGTTATATATATAGTGATTTCAATATGTGTGATTATTGAAAAATATGAGTTAGATTTGACGAAAGACAACATATCTAAGCAGCTAATAGATTATTTTACTATCATGTTCTGTCAAAATAAGATAACATAATAAATGTTTGTCACATAATCGATACGACGCACTAAATCTTTAATATAATGGGATATTTTGACAGATTTTGAAAAATACGCATTATTTACCTCGTCGGTTTTTCTATTTTTTATGATAAAAAATTAGAATCGTCTCGATATTTTTAAGTTCAAATAGGTCTAATAATAAACTTACAGTCTTGAATTATTCAAATTCAATCCATTATTAAATTTTACTCTCCATGTACTAAGATAAAAAAGAGTGATCTCAAAAAAATTCCTCTTACGTATATGTCCATTAATCATTTGCAAACTAATAATGAATTCTTTTAAGCGTATGATTTAATAACATGTAACATGAGTCAATTAACATTTTAACGTGAGTTTTAAGTGACTATTTATCTTAGTCCAATAATTTCTTCTCTTACATTTTTCAAGCATCCATTGAGTCAAGTGTTGACAAACAATATTACTATTTATAAAAAATCAAAATTAAGATCTTGTTTTTATTATTTTTTAAATAATTAAAATATTATCTTATATAATAATAACAATAATAATAATAATAATATTTATTTTAAAATATATCTCAAATAAAATAATAAGTAACCTTTTTTAGTGCACGCGTTCAAATCTAAGTATCTGCATACACTGGAGTCGTAATTAGGTGTCTACTAAATTTGTAGCTGTCTACGAAACATGTCAAGATGCTACGTGCAGCAAGTCTCTTTCATCCTATTTGAAACCAATCTAATTCAAGCATGTGTTGAACATCTCCTACCATAAACACGCAACAGAAATATTGAAAAGTCGGAGTAGATGCTAATCACAATATGCATATAACTAGAGGGCAATATGGTAATTTAATCAAAAAACTTGTTTGTAGTGGTTACTAAACCTTACCTGTCCTAGTTCCACCTCTCCAATTATTGTCGTTTCTGATAAACGTTTTCCATCCAAAACTCTCCATATCCGCCCTTAACATCGAATCCCTCTGAAAAATTAAAACTCTCTCTTGCTAATAGTACCTTCTCTCTCTAAATATGGCGACTGACCAAGAAACCTCAGGTGCAAACTACATGCAATACTACACTGACGATGATTCTGATGACAAAGAAGAAGAAGAAGAAGAAATGGTTGACGAAGGAGAAAGGTCGCAAAATGGAAGTAAGAGCATGTTTGGTATGTGTGGGAGTGGGTCTCGTAGAAGATCGGGTTGGTTACTGGTGCAAGTATTGGACCCGAGAGCCAAATGGGTTCAAGAATGGAATAGGATTTTTCTCTTGGTATGCGCCTCCGGTCTCTTCGTTGATCCTCTCTTCTTTTACACTCTCTCCATCAGTGACGCCTGCATGTGCCTCTTCGTGGACGGATGGTTCGCCATTACTGTAACGGCTCTTAGGTGCATGACAGACGTTTTGCACGTCTGGAACATGTGGCTTCAACACAAAATGGTAAAGAGAACGTACGGCTTTGGAGGTAGATCTTCCGTCATCACCACCACCACCACTGAGAATACGGGTACTGCTACGGTAGACGGCGGTGATAAAGAGCTTAGTGGGCCCCACATAGTGCATAATCCTCGTACGGTTGCCCTTCGTTACCTGAAGGCGAAGAAGGGCTTCTTCTTCGATCTCTTTGTTATCCTTCCTCTACCTCAGGTGAAGAAATTAACTCATAACTTCTCGTTTGACATCTCATTAATTATCTAAATTAGCCGTTTCGTTAATTATAACAAAGTAATGAATTTATCACAACCATTTAACATCACTGTCATCATTAACAATTTAACATCAAGTTGTACCATAATATTGTGCGGTATATAAGAACCGAAGAACTCTAGCCATTCAAAGCAAGCAAGCAAGCTATAGCTAGTCTTCGATTTTTCTCCGTAAATAATTTTTAATTTTTACTTTTCTTTTTGGTAGTACATGTATTTTGTTGGTTCCTTGGGGGAGAAGGTGACAAGTGCAAGTAATTAGTCGTTTTATGCATGCAGTAGCAGGGATTCCTCTTACACCGGGCAGGGACACATGTGATGCAACTATGTCGTTTTTTCATATTTAGGAAAGGGGCATCTTAGGCAATAAACTAAATTGAAGGGGCTTAATTGTTAATTTAGTTTTCGTAAGCGACTCCGTAACGCCATTGATGTTTCTCTTTTGGGGCAATACTTGGTAGCTGACGTCATTTTGGATTAGAATTTCTTTCCATGACATTTCTCGGGAAATAGTGTCATACCAATTTCCTATAGAATTTCTGTTTGGATAAAAAGGAAGGGCTTCGTTAAAATTTTCTACCTTTTTTCTTCTAAGGAAAGCCCCAATTTCAGTTAAGAAAATTGTGTTGGGGAAATCCTTATAAATTTTATTCATGGCTCTAGAAATTGAATAATTGAATTAATGTACTGGAATTCCATTGAATTAAAAAAATAAAAAAATGTCATTCCAATTACACTAAATTATTAGTATTAATATTTTCCATTATATATATAGTTAATTGGAAACACTATAATTTTAATAGAATTAAAGGAATTTATTACATAAAAAATTAAAATCACACCTAGTCAATAGTGAACCAAGTGAGCTATACCCTTTAAAATATCAATAACGTTAAAAATACAAAATTTTTATACAAATTAAAATATTATATAATTACTATAAGTTTCATATAATTTTTTATAAATTCCTGTAATTACTATATATTTCATTAATTTGAATAAAAAATATACTACTCCTAAATATACAAAAAAAACTAAATATACTAGGATTTAAACTATATTCTTGCATGGGTTGTTTTTCTATATTTTTTTCAGTTAAGTTTTTTTTCCTAAATAAACATAATCAAATCAGTTCAATTACAAGAGAAGGACGGGTGTTTTCATTATTATTATAATTGTGCATGTTGTTTTGCTTACTTTACCTTTCTCGAGAAAAAATATCTAGAAAGGAAAAATATTTTGTCCCCCAAAAGTCACGGCACTTATAATGAGATTACATATGGATGCACGATTTCTATGTGAAGAAAGCGTATTTTTTTCGAAGATATATAAATCTAGAGTTCAAATTACATATAGAATTAGGGCATCCGTGGTATCTTCATTCTTTTTCTTTGTTCATGTCCAAAATTTTTAGAGTAAAAATTTTAAATATTATACAAATTTTATTTTTTTATTATTATTAATGAGATTAAATGAATTTATCTCGAGTGAATAAAACTTTTACGATGATTACTTTCTAGTTACTTAAAAATATGGTTATAAACTTCAATATTAAAATCAAAAGTGAGGTTTAAAAAAAAATTATAATTAAAAAAAGAAAAAAATATATAAATATTTATGCAAGATAAAATTATTGGTAATTATTACGTCTAACACCTTTTATAATAAAAGAATGTGATTATTTGCAATAATTAGTGATGCGTTCTTTTATACTCTAGCATTTGTGTAATTATTAGAGAATAGAAACTTGACATTTGTTAGAAAGTTTAGAAATTAGTGTTAGATAATGAATTACTGTATAATTATTATCTATAAATTTAAACTAGTGTTACGATTATTTAAACTGTAACTTGAGTACATTAGTCTTAATGTGATATAATAATTTTATAATAACATCAGATTTGTGCATAGCCCTTCTCATCACTACTGTTTTTAAGTTAGAGTTGATACAAGATCGAGGCCCTTTTTGGAGTCAGGACTAGTTCTACTAAGCGTGGGGCGACCGCCTTTGACCCGGAAATTGTCGAATAACCAAGAAAACTATCCCGGTATGAAAATTGACTCTGCATCCTAAATATTGATGAGGGCGGCTTCATCGCCAAGAACTGATCAAAAAGTAGCCTCAGCTTTTACCTCCAACATCCCTCTCTAGTTTAATTCTTCTAACTAAGCTACAAATAGAATGTAAAATTTCAATTGGCGAATGATTTAACATACAGACAGTACATGGTCCACGATAACAAAGAGAATAGAATATTGTGTCTAATTGTCGTACTCAGTGATTTACATAAATTGATCAAACTTGAATGCATCATGATAATGGAACACAGTGATCAGATATATTATATATCCCACTGAAAGCAGTGATCTGTTTATATTCTAATACTGTCTCACATAATGCATTGTATATGGAGAAAAGTTAAAAAAAAAAAAAAACCTGATGACTTCAATTTTTACATCCATTGATTGATTGATTGAAATAGAGGTGAATATTATTAATGTTGAGTTGTTCAGCTCTTTTGAGAAATTAATGTTTCGCAGGTGGTGCTATGGGTTGTGATTCCTTCTCTGTTGAAGAAAGGATTTGTTACTCTTGTGATGACGGTGTTCTTTATCATGTTTCTGTTCCAATATCTCCCGAAAATCTACCATTCGGCTTGCCTTTTACGCCGCATGCAGAACCGTTCTGGATACATATTTGGAACAGTTTGGTGGGGGATTGTTCTCAACATGATTGCATATTTTGTTGCATCACACGTAAGTCTTACCTTTTTAGTGACTAATACAGCTTCTTTACAGTTTTTTATTCAAAGGAGAATCATTTTGGCGCTTAGAATGATTAAACCGGCCGTAAAACAAAATAATCTTAAAAATTTGCCTTTTGGTAAAGTTCGAGAATATGATCATTACAGTCCTAGTGAAGTCCAAAGTTAAGATCTTTTTTATGATCGTGCTGCGTGCACTAAGGAATTAATTATCGCTCTCAGGACTTCGAAAGGCAAAGTCCAATTCAATCGACATAAAAGAAGAAGATAAGACAAAAAGATTTTAAGTAAAAAAATTTGACACGAAGTAAAAGCTACAAGACTGAACATCGTGTTTCATGCGAAGGGAAACAGTGAAACTAACCAGTCTTTGATCAATCACGTTGAAGATTGAAACTCGGATCTCAAACATGATTGTGAGAATAAATGAATATTATTTGATTTCTCAGTACTATTGCCTTTTCCTCTTCTCCTTCACATATACATAGCTGCATTGTAATTTTTATTGATAAAAAATGACAGCAATTTAATAAATTTTAGCAACCCATTTCTGTATTTTTCGACAAAATCAATAGAAGAAAAAAAACAGTGAAAGTGAATTATAAAATTTTAGTAGCAATGGCAACTAATACACCATATTGGTTTTCCTCCTAGATGAAAAGACAGATTTCAAATAGATATATAACAAGTTTCATATGCAATGTGTGCAGGCAGCAGGAGCTTGCTGGTATTTGCTGGGGATTCAGAGATCAGCAAAATGCATGAGAGAGCAATGCAGAGCAACGAATGGTTGTGATCTTCAATTGCTAGCATGCAAAGATCCAATTTATTATGGTACAACCAACATGATAAGAGATCGAAAGAGGTTTATATGGGCAGAAAATAAGAACGCAAGGTCAATGTGCATAGAAAGTCCCAATAATTATGATTATGGAGCATATAAATGGACTGTTCAACTTGTCATAAACGACAACCGTTTGGAGAAGATACTGTTTCCAATCTTTTGGGGCCTAATGACTCTCAGGTAATGGATTTTTTACCACCCTTTTCTTTCATCTTTTAAGTCGTATGAACTTAATTAGGGTTGGCAGATTGTTTTGTTTCGTTTTGTTCAGTTGATAGCGAGTGGGAGAGTACTCGGAAATTTTGATTATTTATACCTACTTTTTGCCTGGCTCGGGACAGACCAAAATAAAGCAGTAGCAATATTAAGTTATTTCTTTGGCTATATTTATGTAAAGAACCTTTAAGATTTTCTTTTACTTAAAAAAATAATAAAATTAAAAAATTAAAACGTGATTAAATACAATTCAAATCATTATGTAATAAAGTACTGGTTAGTGGTATATTTGATTTTTGATGAAAAGTTTTCAGTAGGACCATTTGGATATATAAGTGTATTCAAATCATATTATAAGTGTTTTCAATTATTTTAATGTAATCATATAATATTAGAACAAATATGTTAATTAGCCTATTAACAATATAATTCATTTATTTAAATAAATTAGAATTCAGTGTTTATCTAATCTTTACCTAATCTTTTATAAATTTTTTGATACGTGAACATGTTTATTTATATAAGATCAAAATTTCTTTTGTTATTATATTATCATTTATTATTTACTAATAACATTGAAGATATTATTATTTATATATAATATTGGGTATAAATTAACTGAATATGATAGTATTAGTTAATAAAACTATAAAATTAATATAATTAATAAAATAAATAACGTAAATCATGTGATAATTAATATTATTATGTGATATTAATTTGTAAAAAAAAAAAAAAATTATTTTTAGTGTTATTTTTGTTCTAACGGGTAATTACATGATTCATTGTGAGCAGCACATTTGGGAATTTGGAGAGCACAACAGAATGGTTAGAAGTTGTTTTCAATATTATCGTTTTAACTAGTGGACTCCTTTTAGTCACTATGTTGATTGGAAATATCAAGGTAATTAATATAAATAATGTTTATATTTCCGAATGGATTAGAATGAAACTAAAATGAAAATTTTATAATTTAAAAGAAAACTTTTGTAACAAATCACTTTTGACATAGAACTTTGAGAAAATATTTTGCAGGCTTTGATTTTAATTTTATGTGAACGAATTAGGTTTTCTTGCATGCAACAACATCGAAGAAACAAGCCATGCAATTGAAGATGAGGAATATCGAACGGTGGATGAGGAAGCGGCAGTTGCCGCAGGGGTTCCGACAGCGTGTTCGAAACTACGAGCGGCAGAGATGGGCGGCAATGCGTGGTGTTGATGAATGTGAGATGATTAGTAACCTACCGGAAGGATTAAGAAGAGACATCAAATACCATCTCTGTTTGGACTTGGTTAGACAGGTATCAAGGAATTGAAAATCCAAAATTTTTATGAACAGTTGAAAATTATTTTTTATTTATGAAAAGAAAATTTTATTAACATGGTCGCAAGTACAAATTTTTATTACAAAATATTACCTTGGGGACCCCAAATTATCTTTTTCTTTATAGTGGGTCCGAAATCTCGTCTTTGTAACAAATAATGAGCTGCAAGCCGTCACATCGAATCATTATTCGTTACGTAGAGGGCTAGAGACAAAAACCAATTTAATTGACCAAGTTTTTATGGGCCTGGGCCTCCTACTATAGGAAAGAAATATAATATATCAAAATTATTTATTTTCTCACATTCCTCTTTTCATTGTATGTAATCCAGATAAGATAGAATTTTAATTTGATTATTAATTGAACCTGAACTTCTGGATATTTGTATATAGTTAATTAGATTGCACTTTGATCAAATACAAATCTCAACATCTATAACTTGACGAATCTTAATTCTATTCTTTTTATTTATTATTTTTTCTCAGGTACCACTGTTCCAACATATGGATGATTTGGTCCTCGAGAACATTTGTGATCGAGTTAAGTCTCTCATATTCACAAAGGATGAAGTGGTTAGATCTCAATTTTACCCCTCTTAAAAAATTACAATATTTAGCAATTAATTTTTTGATGTTTTACCTCTAGCAGTTGTAACTTGGTGATTTAATAGTTTTGCATTTGGTTTTTCAAGTGAATTCGAAATTAGAAGATGAGTGGGATAGGGGAAATTTTAAATACATATAATAGTAATTTGACATTGTGACAGAAGCAGAGTCAATTGTAAACCAAATCTTTTATTTTTGGTCGATTGAGAAACTGGTTACATATTTTCTTCTAATAATTCTCGCAGATAACAAGAGAGGGTGACCCAGTTCAGAGAATGCTATTTGTAGTACGAGGCCATCTTCAAAGCAGCCAAATTCTTCATAACAACATCAGAAGTTGCTGCATGTTAGGCCCTGGAAACTTCAGCGGCGATGAACTTTTATCGTGGTGTCTAAGAAGACCCTTTATTGAAAGGCTTCCGCCATCTTCTTCAACAATGATAACCCTGGAAACAACGGAGGCATTTGGCCTGGAAGCTGAAGACGTGAAATATGTCACGCAGCATTTCAGGTACACTTTCGTTAATGAAAGAGTAAAGAGAAGTGCAAGATATTATTCTCCAGGATGGAGAACATGGGCAGCTGTAGCAATTCAGCTTGCCTGGAAGAGATATAAGCATCGGTTAACGCTTACTTCGTTGTCATTTATACGACCGAGAAGACCCTTGTCACGGTGCTCATCCTTAGGAGAGGACAGGCTCAGGCTTTATACAGCTTTGTTAACTTCGCCAAAGCCAAATCAAGATGATTTTGACTTTTAAAATTCGTCACATCAATGTTGTGTGGATTCTATGGAACTTATGTTGTTTGGAGAAAGAAGATGATTTTTACTTTTAAAATTCGTCATATCAATGTTGTGTGGATTCTATGGAACTTATGTTGTTTGGAGAAAGAAAACTTTTCTTACATCCTGGTACCAAGTTATTGCTCATTTGCTCTACATACAAGTTCTTGATTGATTCCTTTCGGAAGAAGAAGGTTCATGATTGATTGCTCATGATACAAATCGGTATATAGAAAATAGACAGGAGCTAGAGTATTAAACATCTTTCCAATCTTTTCCTTCAAACTTCAAGTATGGTTTGCTTGCCATAAAATGACGAAGGATAAGACCTCCGCTTAACTTGCTACGACTCCTCTATTGTCTATGTCATGTTATTTGAGATTGAGGAAAGCCATGGATATAAGCCTAGTATATGTAGTAAGTTTAAAATTAGTATGTTGTTAATTCATATTCTATCCACCATTCGATGCAATCCAATAAAATAAATAAAATATTATTTTAGTACTTTTGGACAAACTGAGCAGATTGGATTAGTTTTTGAATAACACCAGACTAAATAACCTATTTCGTATTAGCAAGTAATGGTGAAGTTAAAGTGATGCAAGAGAAAATGACAAATTGTTCTAAATACATGTTGATTGTCCTGTGTGTTGAAGGGAATGATGATAATTATTTACGAAAGATCGAAAATTCTTCTGCCTACTGTCAAACCTAATTGTTTCTTACGTGAATATAGAGACGCCTACAGTGTCGTCGGAGGTATATTCCAGATACAGATAAAGCAAGGCATTACAGACTAACGAAACATACATAAATGCGAACATTAAAAATGAAAACTGGAATGTGAAAGGGAGAATTTTAAATTGCACTTTTTTTTCGCATTTTGTTGTTCCTAGTCTAACAAAGTAAGGCAGGGTACAGGAGGGTGCAACTGATAACCATTACTTATGCTTGTACTGTCTCTTATTTTGCATGCTGCTGCGAAGTGTCGTCGTTTTCTGTAGCAGCAGAACACCTGAAGAGCAAGATTGCGAAGCTACCAACACGAAAATGGATGAAGCATCCAAAACAGTGAGTCACAAAGGAACCAAAATCAGCCCCTACTATGCATTGCCAACCAGATCCATACATCCTTTCAAATTCCTGAGACAATTTAATACAAACTTAAGATTAGTAATTAAGATATTAGAATCCAGTCCAGGCAGTTAATTCTTAGTAGCATACTTCTAACCAATTCATTTATATTAACTTTTGTTAAGCAAGGGTTAAGTGTAAAAGCCTAATTAATGTTGAAAATTCTATATATGATATATATTCCTGTACTTTTTAATGAAACGTGCTTTTTCAGTGGCCTCGGTGACATCGAAGAAACGGAGTGCTTTAGCTGCCGAGTTAAGTTCATCTTGCTGCATGGCTTGAACTTTGAAGCATGTCAGTCTCACCAATCACTGCCTTGCCTTCTAACATGGCTATAAGAAACAAGAAATACTAGAGGTAGTTAACAGTAGTGGCAGAGAAAAGGGACTGAGGGGAATTGAATTAAGCAATGCTACAATTAAATTGGATGAAATGCGAAGCTGGGCGGTGAAGAATGTATTGAGCATTGGAGACTAAAGTTTGGGTGCTAGTTGGTCAAACACGTATTGATTATGTGTTCGTGGCCAATAACAGCCGCTGTGGCATCATCCCAATGAGCAATTCGATTCGGATTAGCTCGGTGGACCCTTTTGCTTGCTTGATCAAGGGATGCTTCTTATTATTGATTGCAACCATAGAGAGAGAACACAGGATTTGAGAGGTGCATGAATCGAAGACTTACAAAGATTTTATGGTCCCATTTTAGGATGAGACGCATGAAGTCCTCTTTGTGGTTTTCCAATAAGATAGTGCCATGTGTTCTCTCTCTATCCTTTTGCTTGCTTGATCAAGGGATGCTTCTTATTATTGATTGCAACTATAGAGAGAGAACACAGGAATTGAGAGGTGCATGAGTCGAAGACCTACAAAGATTTTATGGTCCCATTTTAGGATGAGACGCAGGAAGTACTCTTTGTGGTTTTCCAATAAGATCGTGCCATGTGTTGGCCAGCGAGGTGCAATTAGATGGGTATATTTGTCCAGGTCCTTAATGGTCCAGATTTGTGGGCTTAAGTGGAAGGGAGAGGGGGGTGATGGATCGGCTAAGTGCCAGAAAGTTACTGAGACCATGAAAATTATTTTAATTTGTTTATAAGTAATCACATGCACGGACATCACTAATCAGACTACTATTCAAAATAAGGTTTAAGAAGGTAAATCGGGGATTTCTACTTATTAAATTATAAACTTAAAAAAAAACATATAAATCCTTACTGTTTAGTCTAATAAATTAATTAATTTTATAATTTTAAGAATATTTATTAAAATTTTTATATATTAGTATAATGATTAGCTAGAGAAATAATACAAAGTTATAAGAATTATTTTATTAATAAATTGGGACTCTAATTAATATTTTTAATATTATTAGAATTAATTAGTTTTCTCCCTTTATTTTTATTAGAAATTATAAAAATAAATATTATTAATTTATTGACCGATAGATATGTTTTTATCTAATCACATGGATTCATAGAAATATTAAATGAAGAGAAATAAGGTGTAAATCATATAAAATAAGAGATTGAATTATGCTGATATTGAAAACTAAGCAAAGAATATAGCGTCCCACTATGGAAATGAGTTCTAATAAGGAGAATCGTTATGTTTAGAATAAACGATTTCCACTTTATAAAAGAAATATGGAGCTTAAATCCAATGACTCGGGCAGATTTTTAGTTGTTATATTAATAAATTATGGTAGTAAACTGAAAAAATAAGTGTCGAAATACACAAAACCAGTACAAATAGGAGATAAGAATTAACGGAATAGTTTATTGATTGAAGTTGTCGGTAGATATTTGCCCATTAATTTCCCTTTAATTTTGTGGTGTTACGTCCATACGTCGTTATCAGATGAACAACTTTGCAGCAAAATATTTACGAGTCTTCCACCACTTTAGTTTTTCATAAACGTTCAATTGGAACATAATTCAACTAATCACCTTCTTTATACATCTCCCTCTCCATTGATTGCGGTAAAAATGAATTCTTTAACAAGATTCATAATCATTGATAATGCTAATTGAAGAGTGAATTTAAAATATGTCAAATAGGATTGCAATCATTACCTGACAAAACGAAGATGCACATAAAATGGAAGCCCACTGGAAAAATAATAAATATCTCAAAAAAGAAAAATAATCCTTATGGTAAGTACAGTGAAACAGAATTGTTAATGTTGAGGGAGTGATAAAATTGGAGACTGGAAAATGACGACGGGGATAGACGGGGGGGATTTTGAACAAAAGAGCGGCCGGTTCGGCTCGAGCATCAAAAAATTATAATCTCATTATAGTTGTAAAGAATATTAAATATGATATTTTCAAAATAAATTTTTTGGACGATTCGAAACTTGTAGACCATTCGATCAAGTTTAAATTGATTATTGGGACAAGAATTATAATAATTTTATACTATAATATAATGTTAATGCATAAATTTTTTAATTACGAAAGATTTAGCACATTATATAAATTTATTATTGCGATCAAAGTAAAAACTTTTCGGAGACTATCTGAAATCACAAAAAAATGAGTTAAGAGTGAAGTCGATTTACTGACAAATAAACTACGACGCTTAAGTCAGTGAAATAGTACATGGCCAAATAAAAAGAGAAGAATTACGAGTGTTTGAGTATTTTACCGATCCGAAAGACAGGGCTCGAAAAAAATTCGTAAGTGCAGTAGTTATCCCTTAACTGCTCAGATAAAGTCCCCTCTAAAGCTCTCAAATTAGGCGAAGAATAATGTCTGTTCGAAAGAGAAAAATCCAAATCCTACTACATGCATAACCTTCACATTTTATAGTGCTCCTGCACGTGTGAGCATCGCAGAACGGGAGTTTGATTAGACAATAGTAGGTATGGTAGTTGAATCAATCTTTTCACCACCTTTTACCACTCCTTTATGTTAAGTCTGACCTAGCAATAAATGCCTGTAACTTGCCGTGCACGGCGTTACCTAACATGACGGAATACCTGAACAGTTACTTGAACAGCATAGTAGTTGGTCCCATTCTCAACTCCCGTTTTTGGAAGAGGCGTGGGGGTCGTCTCGATAATTGAGAAAGGATCGTCTCGAAAATCAAGGTGGATGCCGAAAAACCGAGGTGATCATGCCGAGTTACAGTTTTTGATTAGTCGAGTCTGGAATCAGGAAGCTTCAGACAGGAATCAGTCTCGAATCAGCAAATACCATCAATATAAGTCTCTCAAGTTTCTACTATCGCGAGCGAGAGTGAAAACTTAAAGTGATTATTTAGGTCGAGGTGATCTAAAATTCTGACAGCACTGATCAACAACGGTCTTCATTGAATGCAACCGTTTTAATTTTAACTAGCTGTATCTCGAAAAGACTAAAAATAAATGCACCGTTTTCACGTAGAGAGCAACGTGGCCACGTGTAGTCATCCTATTGGTTACCACTGAGAGGGCGCGACGTTTGAAGGTACCTTTTCAACTTTACGAGATATGGCACCTCCCTGATCGTTCATTTCGTGACTCTTCGAAAGCGAAATTTTCGACCTGACGTCCTGTTCTCTGCGTGTAGGAGATGAATAACAGCAGCAGCGAGAGCCATCATGCCGATGCAAAAAACAAGTCGGCTCAAAAAATTACTGAGGGAGACCCGACATTGGCTTCCGTACCCAATACATGTGATGAAGGATCAATAACAGACTCGATCTCGATACACACATCAGAAATCGAGTTCGAGGCTGATTGATTTTCCTCTATCATCACCGTTAGCAACCTTGATGTGTATCGAGAGGCGTTCTAAGTGGATAGCCTGGTGACGATGAGGGTTCCCAAAAGAGGGGAATTATCGAGCCGCCCTCCATCAGATGAATTTACCTTCAATGAGGAGTTGTTCATATTGAGAGTGAGGCTACCGCTCCAGCCTTTTTTTGCCAGTGTCCTCGCATATTTCCAGATCCCACCATACCAGTTAGTTCCCAACAGTTGGAGGATCCTGATCGGACTATACGTATTGTGACAGTAGTACTTCGACAAGCCCCTAGCATTCTCGAGGTAGCATATATCTATACCTTGAGAAAAAATCCAACCTTAAGCCTCGAATGATACTATTTACAAATTAGGCCGGGCACCTCCAATTCGGTGAAGGGCACTCCGACTAATACTAAAAGTTAGAAGGATAAATGGTTTTTTATTAGGAAAAATAGGACCTCATCAAGGGAGGAGAGATCCCGAACCATTTCAGGTCAATAACAGTGTGGTCAGGTCGCCTCGTCCTGAGCCAAGAGTCAAAAGGAAGGATGACTTCCTTAGGTGATATTGCCCCCGATCAGAAAGAGCTCTTATTAGAGGAAAATCTGATGGAATCGACCCTGGTCTCCTCCCACGTCTCGCGTATCGTCCTGAACTGAGTTAAGATGAAGAGTATGACATCAGAGGTATCCAACTTTTGATGTTGAAGGTGCTGATTTTCTATTTTCTTTTTGCAGCTATGTCCAGAAAGAATCAGTGACCATCTGTCTCGGAGCGGCTTGTAGTAGCAAGGAGGACAAGGAGGGCAAGGAGAACCCAGCTGCCATCTCCGCCCTCGCCGTGCCATCAGAAAGTTTCTAAGGCTTCTCCTAAGGATAAAGACAAGGCTCCTGCCCTGCCCTAAGAGAACTCGAACAGCAGCGACAGCCCTCCTCAGCTAGTAAGAAAGAGGCCCAGAACCAGAGAGGGTCAAAAAAAGTTGCTCAGCAATGCTATTTTTGTCGTGCAAGTCAGTCGATACGGCTCGTTTAATGCCTCGGGGTCAAGCTAATGGGCACCAATTTTGATATTTAGGGTTGTGGTACCGACTATATTGCTTCACCTCACCCTTCCTCCCTCATCCATGTCGAAGATAAGGCTATCAGACATAGGGGAGGATAAGAGGCTTATGGTGGCGCAGCTCTTGTACCTCATTAATGCCGCTGTGCCCTTAGTGGATAGAATCACTGATGAGGACGTGGGGAATCTTACCCTTAAGGCCGTGATCAATTACGTGAGGGATTCTGCAATCATGGTAAGTTTTCTTTCAAATCGTATTTTTCTTTCTTATTCTTAGGTTTAGGTATCTAATAGTTATTTGTGCAGATTACCCATATACTCTATCAGAAGTAGGAACAGATGAAATCGCATATCCAGGGCATGACAGCTCAAGATCGAAAGAATGAGAGGCTGAAGAAGGAGATCCTTAGTCTTAACAAGAAGTTGGATAGAGATTACCAAGGCTGGGCCAAGATCTTGAGAAGAGGGTTGCGATAGTCGAGTCAAAGATGGAAGAATCAGATCAAAAAATCCTACAACTGAAGGATGAGCTGGACTCGCTGCAAAAAATAAATGGCAAATCCTTTGACCTTCTTCGTAGTCGAGAGAATATTGTGCGAGGGCTCCGTGAGAAGACCGAGAGGTTGGAAGTGGAACAGCCTCCCAGAGCAAGGAATTGCTGAAGGCAGAGGCCACTGCAAGAAAACTTCAGACCGACTTTCGCTCTGTCGCTGATCGAGCCCACAATAGATATGAAGAGAGC